>OX454527.1:170573861-170747276 GCA_949715645.1 Portevinia maculata | reverse complement strand
AAAGCATGCCCGACGACTGTACTATCAGCTCCATATGCCCCATCTACAAGAAAGGCGATCCTATGTCTTGCAAGAACTATCGAGGCATATCCCTGCTCAATGTCGCATACAACTTACTGTGTGAACGTGTCAAGCCGTTCTGCGAAACACTAATTGGCACGTACCAGTGTGGCTTCCGGCCCGGCAAATTGAAAATAGACCAAATTTTCACACGTAGGCAAATCTTGGAAATACCACCAAACTTCAAGTCGAGACTTACGTTATTTTCATTGACTTTAAAGCCGCATATGATAGCAATTATCGTCAGGAGCTCGACGTGTCCCCTGCCTGTGCCTCGGAGAGGTTCTGCCCTCTTTCAGAGCCCTTTCTAGATACTTATTTTGTGAAGCGTGTCGAGGTATTGCTCTGATTTATCTTTGACAGGTCACACTCCAAAGAGCACAGCTTCCAGTCCAGTGTCTTTGACGAATCTGAGAATGATCTGTGGGTCCATGGCTTGTATGTCCTTGTCTGTTATTTGGTGCCTGCCCAAATATATCATCCTTTTGTGGGCCAGTGTCCCACAGGATTCCAATATGTGGTCTGGAGTTTCGGTGGTTTCACTGCAAAATATGCAGTGATATACCCATTTTCCTCAGGTGCTCCTTGAGTCTGCAGTGCCCCGTGAGGAGGCCTCTTAGAATTTTTAGGTTGTTTTGTTAAGGCTGATACAAGTTTGGAATCTCTTTTTGTTGTAATTTCCTAAGAGTTTCTTTGCTTGCTTCAGACCGTGGAGTTTAAAAAGGTTTTGGCCCTTGTTTCTCCTGAACTCATCGCGTAGAGTGTGTTCTCCTATCCCGCAGAAGGGTTCAGGCCCTATAAAGGGTTCCTCTGCCCCCTTTCTTGCCAGAGAGTCCGCTGCCTCATTGTCTGTAATGCCACATGGCCAGGTACCCAGCAGATCGAAATTCTGTTATTCTTGCCTAGTCTATTCAGTCCGTGTAGGCATTCCCACACGAGTTTAGACTGATGGCGTAGGCGTCAAGAGCCTTTATGGCTGCTTGGCTGTCAGACATTATTGCTATGTTGCCAGTTCTGTAGTTTTTCTCGAGGTTGATTCGAACGCACTTGTCTATGGCATATATTTCTGCCTGGAAGATGCTGGTACATGGATTCGTAGTGCTTAGTTCCTGGCCCAAACACTCCTGCACCAGTTCATTCATTGCTCCAGTTCTCCCTTTTGCTTAGCTTTATCTGGAAATTCTTATCGAAGTTGAATTTCCTGATGCTGTCATCCCTAAATATGCCAAGAATTGGGAGTTTTTTTTGGGTTAGTGTGTTCTTTAAACCGATGCATTTCCCTCTTCCAATTCCTCCTTTGCCATCCTTAGGATTGTTTTGTCTGCCGCGTTCATCACCATGATGTGTAGAGCGGTCAATTTCAATAACACCTCCATGGCTACGGTTTTGCAGGTAATGCACAGGCACGCCAGTCTTTGCACTTTGCTGAGTGTCTCTCTTGTTGTGGCTAGACTGGTTTCGTTTCGCCCATGCTACCGCTCCGTATGTGATCATTGGTCTCACAATTGCAATGTACATCCACCGCAGGATGTTTGGGCTGCATCCCCATGCCTTCCCCACCAGGCTCCTACATATCATGACAGCGCGGGTGGCCTTTTTGGATATCTCCTCTGTATGTTTTCGCCAGAGGAGTTTACTATCTAGATGAAGTCCTAGATACTTTACTTCTTTGACTGGTATCAGTGTCGTGCCTGATAGGCTTATGTCCTTAAGTCTTTGAAGTTGTCTTTTCCTCGTGAATGGTACAATCGTTGTTTTCGCTGGATTGATATTTAGTCCGAGAGTATGGCACCATTCCTTGGTTACTTTAAACCCCCTTAGTATGATGTCCCCAAGCGTTTCTTCGAACTTGCCCCTGGCAATCAATACAATGTCATCGGCGTACGCCTGACAGTTGATGCCAAGGTTGGTTAATTTTCCAGCAGTTCGTCTACAACTAGGCTCCACATTAAGGGTGATAGTACCCCTCCTTGTGGACATCCTCTTGTTGTGTTCACTCTGATGGTTTCAGATGGTGTTTGAGTCTCTGCTGATCTAGTGTTCAACAGCTCACACATTCAGTTGGATACTGTACTGTTAACTCCTTGCCAATCCAGGGATCGTTTAATCGCCTCATGTGAGGTGTTGTCAAATGCTCCCTTTATGTCTGAGAAAGTGCACAGTACTATTTATTTTCCTTCCAAGGCCATTTGAATTATCTCCGTCAGCTGATATAAGGTGGTCTCTGTTGATCTACCTGCTCTGTATGCATGCTGACGATGATGTAAGGGGGATGTATTCAGTACATCTCCCTTAAATAGTTGTCCACAACCTTTTCTGTCATCTTCAGAAGAAATGACGTAAGGCTGATGGGTCTGTACGATTTTGGCTGTGTGGGTTCTTTTCTCCCTGTTTTTGGTATAAACACAACCCTTGCTCGTCTCCATTGCATCGGTATGTGGCCCAAGGCAATACTGCTCCTTGTTAATTTTAGCAGGTGTGGTATTAGTACACCTTGCCCTTCTTGTAGTAGGGCGGTTATAATGCCGTCCACTCCGGCAGATTTAAAATACTGAAAGGAATTTATTGCCCATTTCAGTCGTCCATCAGAACACAAGGTTGATGTTCTTTCCCAGTCTTTCCTCCGAGGTCTGATTCAAGTGGTATTGATTCCTAGCTCAGTACTAGGCGAGCTGCCAGGAAAGTGAGTTTTTAGTAGCAATAGTGCCCTTTGATCCTCATCTTCCGTGAACTAGCCATCTGGTTTTCTCAGAGACATCGGCACTCCTCCTGACTTCGCAAGAGCTTTATGTAGCCTTGCCGCAGTAGGAGTGTTTCTAATTGTATCAATGAATTTCCTGAAGCTATTTCTTTTAGCTTTTCTGATTTCCTTATTATATGACGTAAGCGCCATTTGATAGCTTTGCCAGTCCCCACTGCGCTTTGCTTTATTGAAAAGCTTCCGCGCCTCGGATTTTAGTTTTGACAAGTTATTGCTCCACCATGTCGTCTATTTCCTGTCCCGATCTCTACTTAGAGGAAAGTTTTCTTCGAACGCAGTGATGATGGCGTTTATTACGCCTTCCACCTCGCTTTCTTGCTCTAGGGGTGGCCCGGAGATCCAGATTGCTCTCTAGAGCAGTTCTATAACTTTCCCAGTTGGTTTTCCTTGGGTTCCTTACTGGATTTCTCGTGATACTGCTACTATCCAGTTCGAATACTGTTATTCGATGGTCAGACAATGACGGCTCACTAGCCACTCTCCAGTTGCTAATTAGTTTACTTAGGCTTGGGCTACCAAGCGTGAGGTCGAGTACCTCCTCCCTGATCCTAGTTACAAACGTGGGGATATTTCCCACGTTTATTAGATCAAGTGACAAACTGATAATAAATTCTAATAGGTACTCACCCCTGATGTTGGTGTCGGTGCTCCCCCATATGGTGTTGTGGGCATTTGAGCTTATTGGAATGCTCCACCACTCGCTGCAGTTGGGATGATACAACTGGCGCAACCCCTGCACAGTACGATGATACGATGATGATGGTGCGTTGGCATCCTTCGACATCCCTGAATTGGCACCAAGTCTCATGTCGCGTATTCTGAAAGTAAATTCAAGTTATATTTATTGCTTATTAGAATGCAATCTCTCGGTTTCTCGACCCGAGTGTCCCATATTACGAGTACCTTTGCATCCTTGCTCGCCTATCCCCTGACTTGTCCTTTAAGTATCCATTGCTTCTGGATAAGTGCAAGCGCTAGGCTTTGGCAGGTAAACATTCTAGATATGGTCGCCGAGGCGGCTATAGCATTGTGAATGTTTACCTTTGCTAGTCTAATTTGTTGGGTGTTCATCGAGCTATTGCTCGCGAGGGGCTTTTGCCCCGTCCTCCGTCAGCAGCGAATCTTCCTCCTCCTGGGTGATATCCTGGAAAAGGTCGATGACCGTGTTGTCCATCTCGCCCTTTGAGATCATGCTCTCAGAGATGGACATAGACTCCTCGGCCTCCTCGGGATCCTGTTCCGCCGATTGGACAACGGAAGAAGGTGTTATAATCTTCAGAGGAGCTGTATGCTCTACCTCGGATTGCGCGCTCTGCGAGTTCAGACTCGATGCTGGCTGGGCTGTTTGCCCAGTGATCCCGTCCGATCTCTTGAGTCCACACACCGCAATCCTGCCGAATCGGTAGCTCAGGGATCCTTTCTGGGACTTTATGGCGTCGAAGGATTCTCGGTCGATGCCAAGAGCCAGTACCTGCCCGGTTCCCTCTTTCAGACAGTTGAGGACCTTCCACGCCTTGACGTTAATTCCCGCATTCTGTGCTTCCAGCAGTGCCAAGGAGGTTTTAACTTCCTGGTCTGCACTGCGTGAAAGGAAGATCGTAATGGAGTATGACCGTGAGATATCTGTCCCACTGCATGCCCTGAGGCATGTCCCCTTCCATTTCCCCAGCTTTGGGGATACTACCTTTAGCCACTCAGCTGTCTGCGGAGTCTCGTAGTCAACCAAGAGCATTCCATGTTTGAAATGTATTCCTTGGAATTTGAGCTTGTGCTCCCATCCCAAGGCCATTTCCATCACAATGGCGTTTTCAAGTGTCGTGAGGTCGTCTGAGTTGCTGAGGATCTCCTGTGGATATTTCACCGGGAGAACAGCAACCTGCTCAGCAATCGTACCTGTGTCGTGTCTACCGCTAGCCGGGAAGGTTTTCACCGCCGTAGCATAGCTTGGACTAACCATGGTAGGACTCGCTTTGGCAGGCTTTCCCGTGGCCCTCTCGGTACCTTCATCCACCTTCTCTGCTTTTTGGCTTTATTTGTTGAGGGGGGGGGGTGATGTTGTTGCCCCTTTTTCCCGCCGCCACTTCTGTAGTTAAGGGCTTGGCCCGATGCTCCTCGGCCCTCCTCTTGGCTTCCTCTTGGCTTCCTCAGGCCCGAAACCTTTTTTGAGGAAGCGGAGCTACCATTTATTTAGTGCCAGCACCACTAAGTCCATCCGTCTAATTACTGGGTTATGCGGACAATATCGACACTACCGGCTGTTCCCAGCTTGACGTGTTAGAGGCTTTTACGGCGATTGAAGAAAAGGCAAAATCGGTTGGTCTTGAAGTTAATATGTACACGACTAAATAAATGCTATCAACCAACAACTGATAGCAATAACTTCGATGTAGTTAAGAAGTTCACCTACTTTGGAGTAGACATCAACTCCACAAATGACACTTTATTGGAGATACGACTTAGAATTACCTAAGGAATCCGCTGCTACTTCGGTTTGGTCACGCAAATGGGTTCAAAACTCCTCACTCGAATAACAAAATGCATGCTGTCTCGAATCTTAATCCTGCCGGTCCTGCTTTAATGTGCCGAGTGCTGCACGATAAGTACAAAAGGGGAGCTTATATTGGGTTAATTTGAAAGAAAAATACTCCGTGCGATATTTGGTAGTGTGTGTGAGGAGGGCCAATCGAGGATAAGATACAACCGCGAACTCTTTGAGCTGTATCAAGATATGGATTTAGTCCAAAATGCTAAAATACGTCGACCACATTGAGCGAATGGAAAATAATGCTCCAGCCCCTTGGTTCGAGACGGCAAGGAAGACCGAACCTCCGTTTTAAGAACCTACCCATCGCGGATTCCAGAGCGCTTGGTCTGGAGAACTGGAAGCAGCGTGCCTGGGATCGCAGAGGATGAAAAGCTGCAGTGTCTCAGACAGAGACTCTTCACGGGTCGAGAGCCCGTTAAGTAAGTAAGTGAGAACCTTTTTCAAGATTTGCCTACGTGTGAAAATTTGGTCTATTTTCAATCTGCCGGGCCGGAAGCCACACTGGTACGTGCCAATTAGTGTTTCACAGACCGGCTTGACACGTTCACACAGTAAGTTGTATGCGACATTTAGCAGGGATATGCCTCGATAGTTCTTGCAAGACATAGGATCTCCTTTCTTGTAGATGGGGCATATGGAGCTGATAGTACAGTCGTCGGGCATGCTTTCTTCTATTCGTACTTGATCGTTGATTTGATGAATGCGCGCAACCAAAACATCACCTTCGTATTGCAAAAGCTTCGCTCGTAAGCCATCACATCCGCTACTATTTTATGTCTAAGGCTTTCTTGTAGCTAAGCTAAGCCAACCTCTGCTAAACCGGGTGGTGACGCTGCAGAGTTTTTCAATGGTCATCTTCTGTCACCTTCTTCCGGTAAACGCATACATCACCATACCACGGGTTTGTTGGTGTATGAGTCGATTACTGTAGCTTGCTCAAATATTTAAATTGTCTTAAAATGACGTTGCGTATGTTTACTCAGCAATGATTATGTCTCAATAAGTAAAGAAACGACACTGGGGAAGCTTCGAGTCCCGTTGCGAAAAAGGTTCTTCCAGAATAATGAAGAAAATCCAACACCATAAAAAAAGGAGTCTGATGAATGAATGTGGTAACCCGTGAAGCGGTGCTGCAGCTCCAGCCCCCACTTCACGTACTAGTAATCACAATTGTTCTTCTTCATTCAACTAACCAACAACACAATCAATCAACACAAGTGCAAACAAATTATTTGGAATAGTTAATGATATATATTGAATTGATTGGAATTGAAATGTTCGTAACATGTACGTACTTCGCATTCAATTTTTTTACGAATTTCATCATGTTTATGCATGAAAATAAAATAGAAAGCATGGTCGCTGGTCAAACCATGGCTTTAATCACACACCCAAAAACAACGAACTGTCAAAGGCGATGGTTCGCCCGCAAGGCAAGAGCAACCAAATCTAAAGCTACAAAAAAACCGAAAAATACCGATAAAACTTGGAAAAGTATTGAAAATTGTATTAAATAGTCGCCTGAAAACTATTAAATCAATTTTGAAAGGTCTTTACAAGGCTTACACAAGAGCATACAAATGGTTCAAGCTATACTTGAGTTTTTAATGTGTAAACATTTTTGCTCTCGTTGATGTGTAAATAATTTTTTTTTTAATTTTTTCTCGGTAGGGGCTAGTTTGAAATATCTAGCGTCACCATCATCGTCAGATTTCGTCATAGTCAGATTTTCATTACCACGTGAGTTAATCGCTGCTCGACAGATCACCGCAATTAAACGACGTTTGGCGCGGTTAGTACGTAGATGGATGACCGTTTAAAAACAACCGCGTGTCGTTGTTTTTTTTTTTTATTAATTATGTATGTTCAATTATCACCGCAATTAAACGATGTTTGGCGCGGTTAGTACGTAGATGGCTGACCGTTTGAAAACAACCGCGTGTCGTTTTTTTTTTTTTATTAATTATGTATGTTCAATTTTAGAGATTATTATGTCCTTACGAAACACCGGAAAGTTGTGTGGAATTAGATTTGTTTTGAATAATTGAGGTTGTATAGCTTGTAGTTTGTTGTACATCAGTTGATGGTAAGAGGAAAAGTATCGATTTGTACTTCGGTAACCGATGGCCGATTTAAGAATGTCACTTAAACGATAATCGATGCTATATTGTCCCGGTACATCGACACACTTGAGTCGACGGTGTACGTCTCCTACTTCATCTTTCACAAACCAATTATTTGTTCGGTCAAACATTAAATAAATTTTGTCGTTGACATTAAATATATATCATGGTTTTATTTCAATACAATACCCAAGTCTCTTGTTTATCAAAACCACAACCTCTGTGATAATTCCACATGCAACACTGACGAACCTACATGTTTACACATCAACTATACCGTGAGTGCAGCGTGGCTCACACCTTTTTTTTATTGAAGTTTTAAAATGCTCACTAATTTAAAAGTTATTAACAATAAAAGTGGACCCTTTTGCAAAAATCAGTTAATACTAAAACCGGTATTTTTCAAATAATTATACAAGCAACTAATCAATATGATGTCGGCGATTTGTGGTATGTGTGTGTGAAACTTGTTTTAATTATGGGCGGAGTTGGATTTCACGAACTATTGAAGTCGACAATTCATCCCCAAGGCAAGAGCAACCAAATCTAAAGCTAAAAATAAAGTCCGGAATAATACTCAAAAAATTTGGAAAAGTATTGAAAATTGTACTAAATAGTCGCCTGAAAAGTACTCGTATTAAACCAGTTGTGAAAGACCTTAAAAATGCTCACACAAATGCCTACCAATTTTTCAAATAACCAATAATGTTGTGAAAATATCTATATATGAGTTTTCAAATTGAAATATTAAATTTCGCATTCATTTAAAAGTTGTTAACAATAAACGTGGACCTCTTTGCAAAGATCTAATTATACTGAAACAGGTAATTTTCATTAAATTATATTTACAAGCATTATGGCAATATGATGGCGGCAATTTGTGGCATGTATGAGCATGAAGCGTATCGACTTCGTAATAAAAAAAAATAACAAGAAAAAACCTCCCCAAATCAAATGACACAATAAATTACAAATAAACCATTTTGCAAAAGAATATTTATATGCACCCAATTTTAAAACCCTGTCCAGCGATTACAGCGCCACGTTGACTGCAGAAGCATATAGCGGATGTTAGCTGAAGTGCCAATTATGTTATAACTCTTACTGGAGAAAAAAACGACAATTTCAATTTCACCATTTTAACTTTAGCTAATGCAAAAAAGGTTTTTTTTTAATACCTAAATACTGTACTGCCAAAAATGCATCAAAATTCAAATACAAATTTAAACTTGTCTCCAATTTTCCCAATTTGTGTACCAATTGATTACTTAATGACAATCATAAGCCGTGAAAGTCGGTGAAATAAAATGGTAAAAATCTGTACTAGATACTATGTATTCTTTAGTGCTACTATGATATGCCAGAAACGTATCAAAATTCAAAATTTTATTCAAAAAGCATATTAGTAAATAAGTCAAAATTCAACTTTTCTCATAAATAAGAGTATAGACACTCGTGGAAGTGTCAGAAATAAGTTTGAGAATAAGAGATTTGGGGTTAACAGTATGTATTATTTGACTTAACGTCGTACTTAAAGATTAAATAAGCTAATGCACATTATATTTCATAAAAATGGCCCTACCAATTTATTACTTAACGACAATTTGGTGAAATAAAATCGTAAATATATGTTTCTATATGCCAAAATTCTTTCAAAGATGCACCTTTTTAGATAAAAAAAAAGGTTTACGGAATCCTTGAAACACATAAATATGATATCTTTCCGAAATTTTCTTAAAAACCGCGCAGTATTTCTGTATTCAAGGTTAATTTCGAAATTCCGAGTCGGTGGTCTCGCAACTCTAAGAGCGTTAACGCCAATTTTCGGCCGTAATTCTTGTCGCAGTAGGCAAGCAATTCATAGTCCAGTGCAAAAAATTTGTGTCAGAATATTCGTTGCTTGATTTTGTCGTGCCAGTGAGACTACGTTTTGCCCGCGAAGGGGAGAATAGAGGCATCTCTAGAATTGGGCTTCTCGCAAACCATATTATGGCGAATTTTGCCTATACCCTCACAAGATCAAGCTGACTGAAGAACTAAAGCCATTTGATCATATGAAGCGACGTACATTCTCGAATTGGGCTCTGGAGGCAATGGAAGAAAATAAAGAATTCCGCGCAAAATCATATTCAGCGATGAAGCGCATTTTTGGTTAAACGGCTTCGTAAATAAGCAGGTGAGAACCCTAATCTTCATCTTCATCTCGAGAAACGGACCCGTCTATTGGCCGCCGAGATCATGTGAATTAACGCCTCCAGACTTTTTTTATGGGGCTACATTAAATCATTTTTCTATGCCAACAAGCCGTCGACGTAAGAGGAACTCAGAGCCAATATTGAACTAGAAATAGCGGTATTTGCACTTTTTGTGTAAAAATTGATCTACTAAAGCCATGTAGGGGCTTAACTTTTTTTTTTCAATTGAGCTAGAAATTGCAAATCTATATATTTTAGTGGCTTTTGCATTTTGTATGTAAAAATTGAGCGACTGCAAAGCCCCTTACATTGATTCTAATTCTAAGTTCTTTTGCAATCGGGCTACAACTTAAACATTTTTGAATTTAATCAGTTCACGGATTTCTGCTTTTCGGATGAAAAAATCGACCGACTGCTGCACCCCCTACAGGTATCAAACTCTTACTTCTTTCTGCATTAAACTAAGAAATTTGAACTGTTGTTCAAATATTTTTGAAGTGTTTCTGCTTTTCGGATGTAAAGTGACCAGTTCCCAACATTTCCTTCCCTTTAACGTTAACTTTTTTCTTAATTAAGGTACTACTTGACATTTTGTAAAAAAATTTTCAAAGCTTCTTTTTTCAGTCAAACAAATCCAAAGAATTCACGTAATTTACCTTTCACGTCATAAAAAAATTAAACAAATTTGGTTGAAATTTATTTAAAGACACACTTTTTTGTTGAAGAGAACTCACAGTTCATACTTTATTTATTTCAAAACTAAAAGTAGGTATCTATGCTAGTCGATTTTTTTCAGTTTTGCAAAAAAAAATTTTGCAAATTACAAAAACACTCATTTTCAGTATTGCAAACTCAATGTTGCATAGACAATTTTTAAGAGATTTCAATATAAAACAAGGGCAGTGCCGGTACCCTCCGCTAGTTTACAATAAATGTACTGAAAAACCACCTATAAAAAGCTCCGGAATTTAAGTGAGGCAAATTTTAAAAATATTAAAAAAAAAAAAAAACTAAACAGTGGGCGAATTTTTTTTCCATCAGTAGACATAACAGGTGACTATAAAATTAGAGAAAAATACATAAATTCGTAATAAAGGCAGATACAGTGGCGGATCTACGGGGGGGGTCATCGGGTCCGGACCCCCCCCCCCCCCGGGGGAGGTTCGAACCGACCTGATTCTGAAATGCTGGTATTCTGTCGCCGAAAATTTGCATATTCTATTTTACGATTCGAAATTCCAAAAAAGTTTAATGATTTCTCGTATTTTGTCATATTATTTTTCAATTCATGTTACTACAACATATTAGCAATAGTGCGAAATCTAGAGAAAGTCTCAATCGTTTTTAAAATTCCGCGGTTTTTTGAAGAATTCTTGCAGAATTTCGTCTTCCGTTAGTCCAATTTCATAATGGATACTCAAAGAAGCAAGTCCATTCAGTCGTCCCGTCCCATTGTACTTCTAAGATAGTTTTTTGTTTTGCTTAGGGTCGAAAATTATCGTTCTGGAGTTGCTGTTGTTACGGGTAACACTGCCAATACTCGTAAGATCGTTTTCACGTTTTTGAAACATTTTTCATTGATAACCTAAAAAATAACGTTACCATTGAAAGTTAAGTATTCGATGGGTTATAGAAACTGATTCTGGAAGTAAAAATTCCGATCTGAAGTCACTCACTGATAGTGCATCGAGCGCATTTTGAATATCTTGATCGGAGATCCGTTGCCTCCACATTCTGATCTCTGAGATGAAATTCCTTTTTGAACAGTCCAATATTTCGTCATAAAACTTGTAAAGATCTGCCCATTTTTCCTCATCAAATTCCTGCTTGGAAGGAAATAGTTGTCCGAAACTGTGGAAGATCGATTCGTGTTTTTCGAACCGACTTTGAAGATGAAAAATGTAAGTATCAAGGAATAGAATGTTGTTCTGTAATAATCTTCGACATTTTGTATTTCAACGTTGCATCGGTTTTTCTGTTGACTGCAACGACGAGGCAATTTCATATTAATTTCGTATTCGGAACAGATTTCAGCAACATTGTCGTAAATGATACGAACATTTAAATCAACGTTTTCCCGCTTTTCCTTGATATCATTCGTATCATCATCAGCTAACTTTGTGGCTTCTCCTAGATCTTGATTTTTCGTCTGCAATTCACGACTCAGAGGCAAGACGATAGAATTGATCGATTCCATTATATGATAGGAGATTTGAAATTCGATTGTCAAAATCGCGGTCAAAAGCTGAGAAGCCTTTTGTGAAGTCTCTCGATCTTTCTACTTTTTTATACCCTATTCTAGGGGTATATTAATTTTGACGCATAGTTTGTAACATACCTTAATATTGCCCGTAGACCCCTAAAAGTTACTACATTTATGATCAGCATCGATAGTAATGTCGATCTAGCCATGTCCGTCCGTCCGTCCGTCGGCAAAAATTAGGCCTTTAAACTGGACCTAGAGAGCTGAAATTTTAACCATATACTCTCTAGGGTCCCGAAATAATCAAGTTTAAGAATTTTTGAAATCCGCCCACAGACACGCCCACAAACTCAAAAAAACAAAATTTTGGAAAAAATCGAATTTTGAGCTAGAGAGCTGAAATTTTTTATATATGATCTATGGCCCATAAAACTGATTGGGACATAAAATTTTCAAAATCCGCCCACTGACACGCCCACAATTAAATAAAACAAATTTTGGGAAAAATTGAATTTTGAGCTAGAAAGCTGAAATTTTTTATATATGATCTTTGGCCCATAAAACTGCTTGGCACATAAAATTTTCAAAATCCGCCCACTGACACGCCCACAATTAAATAAAATATTTTTTTTGAAAAATAAAAATTTGAGCTAGGGAGCTGAAATTTTTAATATATACTCTCTAGGGGCCCTTTATGCTCATGTGTAAATATTTTCAAAATCCGCCTACTGACACGCCCACAATTATTTTATTTTTATTTTTGAAAGTCCAAAGTTTGAGCTAGGGAGCTGAAATTTATAGTATATACTCTCTAGGTGCCCTTTATGCTCATACTTAAATTTTTTTTAAATCCGCCTACTGACACGCCCACAATTAAATAAAACAATTTTATTGAAAAACCAAAGTTTGAGCTAGGGAGCGTTTTTATTTACAAAAGCTTAGTTTTTTCGATAAAATCCTTTAAATTTTTGTCACGCCCACTTATGAGATATAGGAATAAGAATAGGGTATCCAACAGTTCGCCCAAGCGGACTGTAGCCCGCCCCTATGTTTATACCCTATTCTAAGGGTATATTAATTTTGACGCATAGTTTGTAACATACCTTAATATCGCCCGTAGACCCCTAAAAGTTACTATATTTATGATCAGCATTGATAGTAATGTCGATCTAGCCATGTCCGTCCGTCCGTCCGTCCGTCCGTCCGTCCGTCGGCAAAAATTAGGTCTTTAAACTGGACCTAGAGAGCTAAAATTTTAACCATATACTCTCTAGGGTCCCGAAATAATCAAGTTTAAGAATTTTTGAAATCCGCCCACAGACACGCCCACAAACTCAAAAAAACAAAATTTTGGAAAAAATCGAATTTTGAGCTAGAGAGCTGAAATTTTTTATATATGATCTATGGCCCATAAAACTGCTTGGGACATAAAATTTTCAAAATCCGCCCACTGACACGCCCACAATTAAATAAAATATTTTTTTTTAAAAACCAAAATTTGAGCTAGGGAGCTGAAATTTATAATATATACTCTCTAGGGGCCCTTTATGCTCATGTGTAAATATTTTCAAAATCCGCCTACTGACACGCCCACAATTTTTATTATTTTTATTTTTGAAAGTCCAAAGTTTGAGCTAGGGAGCTGAAATTTATAGTATATACTCTCTAGGTGCCCTTTATGCTCATACTTAAATTTTTTTTAAATCCGCCTACTGACACGCCCACAATTAAATAAAACAATTTTATTGAAAAACCAAAGTTTGAGCTAGGGAACGTTTTTATTTACAAAAGCTTAGTTTTTTCGATAAAATCCTTTAAATTTTTGTCACGCCCACTTATGAGATATAGGAATAAGAATAGGGTATCCAACAGTTCGCCCAAGCGGACTGTAGCCCGCCCCTATATTTATTTCTTACAAAGCTTCTATAACGGCCGGTTGAAGTTCGAGGTAAGTTGAAACTACTTCATGAGACTGAATGGTCTGAATGACAGATGTATACTGTCACAGCTTAAGCAGTTCGGGAAAATTTTACGCCGCGGTCGGCGCTGCCATCCCAGTATTGTTGGCGCCCTATTTAAAATGTCGAACACGTGAGATTTGTACGATACAGAAAACGACATTTCTCGAATGTGAATTTATGATTTTACGTGTTTGTGACTACAACGCGTAATACGTATATGCTTTGATTTTGTATACCTTTTATTAGGGCGCATATCTGTGTATCAAAAATGACAGCATACATTTTGTTGTAGCTAGTTCAATACATATATTGAAAATCATGACAAATGGCAATACAATGTCGTATTTTTTAGATTAATGTGACATTCTGAGCACATGTGGCCAGGATTTGTTCCATAATAGGATTTTAAATCGTTTAAAAGGGCTACATGCTCAGAGAAAAGAAAGCACAAAAGGAAATCCTTTATCCATAATTTCAATCTTGGATCAAGTTCACTAAATCCTTCGTCCAAGATGAAGGGTAATTTGAAAATATCTTTTCGATTTTTTGGACTTTATAAGGTTGATAGATACATTTTCCAAAACAAAGAAATTGAATATAACTTAAAATGCCTAAAGTCCTTGTACTTCAAGAATTCGAAATATAAATATTTACAAAGTCATAGCAACTACAATCATAGATACATTACACAGATGGATGGGCAAATATATACATACTACTAAACTGCTTAGCTTTTCGTTCAATTAGAAATCACAAATCATATAAGTCCATCCGACATTGCAGGGACTTTAATCCCCAATTAAAAACGGATTTGTTGTTTGCTCACAGGAAATCATGATTGGAGTGAGATGTGTATCTGCAACAATGGGTGTACATTTGGTAGGAAGGACATTAATCTAGTACAACCCAGCAGAACATTTTGTGATTTTAAAATCAGAAATTTAGAAGTCCTTATTTACATTTAATTGGCGCGTTTGACTACTTAGCGAGAGGTCTCAGGTTCAAATCACGCAGGGGCCTATTAACGCCAGCTAATGTTTTTTTTCCACTGAAAGTCTGACTGTTGCTTCCCAACAAAATCATCCGCGCACAAGGATGCAATTGTGTGTTTGCATAATGGAAATGGCTTTTTCAAATCACTCGTCAGCCAACCGCCAAAAAATGAGGTACATTTAAAACTGCGTTTTCAATTATTGGGGCCTCGGAAATAGTAGAATTCGTTTTAACTCTTATAATATACTTTTACATTACTACCTACATACTTTTTATCTGTCGTGTACTTTTTTTTAAAAAGATAGATACTTAATTAAAATCTACCGAATTCCATTTAAAGGCATCAAGTGTTGTTTATAACTAGCGGGGATCCCTGCAATTTGGGGCTCGACCGAGATGTAAATTTGAAAACGAACAAAATTAAAATTAAAAAAAAACGATCCAACGAAAGTGCGTTATTGTATTTTTGTTCGCCGCGTGTCCAAAAGGAACGTCAACGCTGCTTAGGGAGTGAAGTGAACGTTGTACAGTGCATCATTAGGATTACCATAATTAACTTATAAAATAAGAAGAGAAAACAGAATAAAATAATAAAAACTTCTTGTCGTTTTGTCCAGTAAATTTATTGCAAGCGGATTTATTTCTTATGAAAAGAAGCTGTAAATTTAGCTAAGGCAAAAGCTTTACATTGCAGCGAATTTTGTAAGGTTTCTTATTTCCCAGCGTTAGCAGCAAGGCCAAGAACCGTCTTAAAATTTCATGGTCTTAAGCATCGAAGTCGACAACCTCATGCGATTAGTGCATACAATAACCCGATATCGGAATCTGAGCACAACACCAGGGGATTATCAAAAAATAGAACAATTCAACAAACGCTTATTGGGGTTTGTTATTTATAAAGTGCAGTTTATTGCTGTCCATCAAAATAAACTTTCTAAGGAAGACAAAATTCCCTTGACTTGCTGAGCCGGCACAACAAGTTATTGCGTGCTGTTATGCAGGATTGTACTAGATTAAAATCCTTGCAACTAATTGAACACCCATAGTTGCAGAGAAAATTGCCGAAATATTAACTTTTAATGAGAAACTGCTGTCTCATTAAAATTTACATTTTCGGCAATTTTATTGAAAAAATTAATTTGTCCGTATTCAAATCGTCGGGCTCAGTAGTTAGTGTGTCGACTGGTCCAGACGATGGATGGTATCCCGGTTTTATACCACCGCTACCGCAGCGCAAGAGATAAGCGGCTCATCCGCGGCGGAGACGTCCCCAATGCTCATGAGCTCCTTTGGTTTAGTACCGCAATAGCGGAGAGGGATAAATTCGACACGGAAAAGCAATTTGCCGAATTTTGGTGGCTTTTTGAGGGGTCAAGGCAACGAATGCTCGGAATCTTAATTATAGTTAGAATAGTTTAAGTTTATTAATATATTTTTAATTTATTTTATACAATATATAAAATTTAAATATTGATGCTGAGTTTTAAAAATGTTCTCAATGAATATATATGTAAGATTTGTTCGTATAATAGTTTCAAGGCCGAAAGAAAAGAACTATAAGGTGATAGTTAAGTTTAGAACGTCCGCATAAGGACCAATAATTAAGAATAAGTATACTGTTAATTATACCCTATTGTAAGGATATATTAATTTTGGGAGTCGGACAGAATCCCGAAAAACGTAATCCCGAAAATCCAAAATCCCGAAAATCCAAAATCCCGAAAAGCCACAATCCCGAAAACCTAAAAACCCGAAAACTCACAATCCCGAAAAGCCACAATCCCGAAAATCCAAAATTCCGAAATACCAAAATCCCGAAAATGAAACTAAAAATTTTATTGTAGCAACAAAAAAATTTGGCAGATTTATTTTACAAAATAAACAAAATAAAAAACTTCAAATAAATAAAACAACAAAAACAGTTCAAGTCTTACAAAAACATATCAAAAACGATCCATGACAAAACAATATTTAATACAAGTTCATGTTGAACGCAATTCCTCTGAGATAACTTATTTCAGAACGCTTTCGCTGCTCACACTCATTTTTTTTTTTTTTATTAAATTCTGGCTCGCCAAGGCGATTTATAAAAGGGGGGGGGGGGTACTTCGACCTAAAAGATCTTTTGTACCGTATGGGCCAGAAAAATTTTAAACTAGTAAAATTTCCACTTTCCGTGTAAAGCGGACAATTTTACCAGTAGAAGAACTCTTTATGTCCTCGGGGCTCAATTGTTCCCTGAGAAAGATTTTCTTTCTAATTCCATTAAGGGCTGGGCATTCACATAAAATGTGTTCAGCTGACTCGTCCTCTTCAAGACAGAGTCGGCACTCAGGAGAATCTGCTATTCTCATTTTGTGTAGATGATTTCTTAAACCGTGGTGACCAGTAAGGTAACCTACTAGGTTTTTGATATCATGCCTGCTTAGGTTTAGACATTTGCTGGCATTATGATTGAAGGGCCGAATGGCTCGTTTGGCCTGTCTTAGACCTGGGATGTTATCCCAAAGATAGGTACATTTTCTATATTCCCAGCTTTTAATTGCTGCCGTTGCTGCTGATCTAGGAGTGCAGCAGAAAGGTTCGGGACCATGAAAGGTGTTTCTGAAACTTTTCTGGCCAGTTCGTTGGGCTTTTCGTTAACTTCTACCCCGACATGACCCGGAACCCACCATAATTTGGTCTTGTTTCTTGTTCCGAGTATTTGTAGGGTATTGAAGCAGTACATGACTGATTTGGAGTCAATGGTATACGAGCTAAGGCCGTTTATAGCTGCTTGACTGTCCGTGAAAATATGGATGGTTGCACCTTTTATGCCAGATAAGATAATGTGGCTCGCGCATTCTTGAATGGTGTGGAGCTCCGCTTGAAATACGCTGGGACTTTTTCCCATGGGTATCGTAAAGCGTTTGTGTGGTCCGTATATTCCCGCTCCTACCCCCGTTTCCATTTTAGAACCATCTGTATACCGCTTTATTCCGTTATGGCTGTTTGGTGGGTTATTGCTAACCCATGCTTCTCTCTTGAGTATCTCCGTGGAGAACCGTTTGTTGAAGCATAGTGTTTTTTGAATGCGGTCTGTGACCGCGCAGTTCATGTTAAGTTCTGGCAGTTCATCGAGTAGGGTATTAAGTTCCGGATGATCATTAAGACTTATCTCGTTTAGCTGTATTAGACTTATTGCACTGCGGATCGCCACTTTTTGGACGTATATCTGGAGGGGTATAATTCCTGTTATTGCCTCTATGGCAGCTGTTGGACAGGTACGCATGGCTCCGGAGATACCAAGGCACGCAAGCCGTTGTACCTTTTTGAGCTTCTCTATTGCGACCTTTTGTGTGGATTTTGTCCACCATACTATGGAGGCGTATGTTATGATGGGTCTTATCATCACTGTGTAGATCCAGTGGACGATCTTTGGAGAGATTCCCCAGGTTCTACCATATGTGCGACGACAGGCCCATAAAGCTCTATTAGCTTTACTGATTTTGTTGTTTATGTGAGAGTTCCAGTTAAGTCTCTTGTCCAGGATTACTCCAAGATACTTGACTTCGTCGGAATACTCTACGACCGTGTCGTTTATTGTGATTGGGCCTAGGTCTAATTTCCTCCTTTTAGTGAAAGGAACGATGACGGCTTTACTGGGATTTATGGAAAGATTTTCCTTAATGCACCAGTCTATGGCTGTCTTTAGAGCATTTCTCATTTTTGATGTGACTCCTATTGAGTCTTTGCCCCTAGGTTAGGTTAGGTTAGAGTGGCTGTCGGCACAAGGCCGACACACTTAGACCAGGGTTAGGTCCATTGTGATGCCACACGGATCGAGGGGTTTCCCCACTACTAGTTAAACCATTTAGAGCTTCTTATGAAGCCAAGTTAGCCAAGTCGTTAAGATTATTAAGCAAGAAATCTCCCAGATAAAGATTTCTATTATGGGAGAGACCTGGACATGTGCAGAGAAGGTGAAGTATAGTCTCCTCCTCCTCCTCATCCAAGTAACTTCTACAGAAATCGTTCGAATAAACGCCAAGCCTCGATGCGTGCTTGCCTATCAGACAGTTCAATGTAATTGCACCTATAGTGGAGCTAATATGCAGTCGATTTAGTGAGATCAGACTGTTAGAGCGTCCCAGATCCAGCTTGGCCAGATGTGCTTAGTCGCTAGACATGTATTACTACTTGTCCACCTAAGGTTTGTTCTCTCGATTGCAGATAGCTTGAATAAAAGTTTGCAGGTAGGGATTGGGATACCCAGGGAACTCTTTTCAGGTAAAAGGGGGAGTTTGGTTCCCTTTTTGGCGAGTTCATCAGCCCTGCAGTTTCCAGGAATATCTCTATGCCCCGGCACCCAACAGAGGTGAATGTTAAACTGCTCCGCCATCTCCATGAGAGATGAACGGCAGTCGAGGGCTGCAATGGAATTTAGAGATACTGAATCCACGGACTTGATCGCGGCCTGACTGTCCGAGAAGATACGGATATCCTTTGTGGATATCACATTTCTCTTCAGCCACGTCAGGGCTTCTTTTATCGCCATAATCTCCGCCTGGAATACGCTACAGTGATTAGGAAGACGGAAAGAGAGACTCAGATTTAGCCTTTCGGAGAAAACGCCGCCACCAACCCCGTCACTAGTTTTTGATCCATCGGTGTAGAAGTGGATCGTTTTATCTTCCTCAAATTCAGCGTCCTCCCAAAATGATCTGGAAGGAATAGTGACTTGAAAGTTCTTCCCGAACTGTAATTGGGGTATGGTGTAGTCTATGTTTCCTGGTAGAGACTCAAATGAGTCCAGAATGATGGTGTGGCCAATATTGTTGTTGACCCACTGCGAGGTAGCCTTAAGGCGGACAGCAGAACAGGCTGCTGTTTGCTTACTAAAAATGTCGAGGGGTAACAGATGTAGCAGGATGTCTAGTGCTGCTGAGGGAGTGGTACGGAGTGCCCCTAACTATGATGACAATATCATCGGCGTACCCAATTGTGGTGTAGCCCAAATTGCTCATCTTGTGTAGCAGGGCATCGATGGACAATGACCACAGAAGGGGTGAGAGTACTCCCCCTTGTGGGCAGCCCCTTACGGCTGTTACTGGTACTGAGGTCGTTCCTGACGAGGAAGTTATTTTGCGACTTTCCAGCATCGCTTTGATCCATTTAATAGTTGGTTTATCTCTGTTTCTATGGTACAAAGCATTTGATATGGATTCATATCCAGTGTTGTCGAAAGCACCCTCTATGTCCAGAAAGGCACAAAGTGCGATATCTTTGCAACGGTAGGCATTTTTTATCTCTGTAGTTAGTCTTAACAGAGCGCCTTCCGTGGATTTGCCCTTTTGGGTCGCATATTGGAGAGAGTGCAGAGGCATGCTTTTTGATATGCATTCTCTAATGTGATTTTCAATAATCCTTTCCATTGTTTTCAGAAAAAAAACGATGTCAGGCTTATCGGATGATATGATTTAGGTAATTCTCTCGGCTTGTTTCCCGGTTTAGGTATAAATACTACGTTTACCTCCCTCCAGGTAACTGGTATATACCCCCAGTTGAAGCTGAACTTAAATAAGGCAATCATGGATGGTAGTAAAAATTCTATTCCATTTTGAATGAGGGCTGGAAAAATACCGTCTGTACCTGATGCCTTGAATGGTTTAAATGAGTTAATTGTCCATTTAACCTTATCCGGAGTAAAAAGTGTTCCGGATAAACTATTAATTCTGCTGAGGTTTCTTGGAATTGAGACCTCTGCTATATGGTCGTCTGTAATGACCATCGTGCGAGAACCTGGGAAGTGAGCCTGAAGCAAAGTTTTCAGCGTTTCTTCCCGGTCGCGTGTGATTGAACCATCTGATTTGATTAACAATCCCATGCCTTTTTCTTGATCCGTTGACAGGGCCCTTTGGAGGCGTGCCACCTCTGGAAGTTTTTCTATCTTCTCACAGTTTGCACGCCATGAGGCTCTTTTGGATCTGCGCAACTCTAAGTTGTATATGGTCAGCATGGATTTATATTGTTCCCATGTGCCGGTGCGTTTGGCTTTGTTAAAAAGCTTTCTCACCCTCTTTCGAATAGACTCAAGGTTATCGTTCCACCATGGTACGCACCTTTTAACCACGGTTCTTTTAACCTTGCAACTACTTTTTAATGAGGCAAGAATAATATCATTTATTTGACATTGCGCAGCATCTGCATCAATTATATTTGATGGTGCTTCTGGCAGCATGTCAGATCTGACCGCAAGATTTTCGCGGTAAGTTCTCCAATTAGTCAGTCAGTTGTCATAACGGACTGACGCGTGTTCGGCATTGCATTTTATCTCGAATCGGATGTGCATATGATCCGATAGAGATGCCTCGCCATACACGTGCCATCCCTCTATAATATCTTTCATAAAAGGAGATGATATAGTAAGGTCTAAAACTTCTTCTCTTATAGAATTTCTAAATGTAGGACTATTTCCCTTGTTTAGAAAAACGAGGTTATTGCTATATAAATATTCTAATAACGACTCACCTCTGTTGTTTGTATCTCGGCTGCCCCAGATGGTATTATGTGCGTTTGCGTCGCAGCCGATTAGTATATGTACTTTCTGGTCCTCACAGTACCGGACAAGTTCCTGTACTGGTAAGGGAGGCACTGTATCCGTGTCTCCAGGAAAGTACGCCGATGCGCATACAAATTTATGCAGCTCTCGGCCCTTGTGGCGCTCTATTAGAACCGCCACCAGGTCCCTAGTTGTGAAACCTGGAATGAGAGAAAATTTTATATCTTTCTTAATAGAGATAGCCGCCCTTGGTCTGAAAGGACCTTTGGCGAAAATTAGCTCTCTGTGTTTACAATTTAATCCGGATATCTTACCATTGGTTGCCCAAGGTTCCTGGATTAGTCCAATAGCAATGTTCAGTTCGGCACATCGCTGGCTAAAGGTGTCCGATGCACCCATAGCCCTGTGCAGGTTGGCCTGCAAAACGCTGAGACGGGTGGTCATTTGCGTCTGTATTCAGGGTTTCGTACTCTATTGGGCTTGTTATCACCTCTCCTACGTACGATACCCTGTTGAGGAGGACCACTTTGTCTGCCTCTAGGACTTTTTTTTTTATGTCCTTCTTGTGCCAGTGCTTTCTTACGATCCATACCTAACTTAGGCCTGAATCGTGTTTGGCTTTCTCTGGCTGCGCTTGACTTTGCGCTTGTAGCTTCTTTTTCTGGCACAGTTGTTGCCGTGCTTGAAGTTGCAGCCTTAGCGGCAGCGCTGGTGCTGGCCCCACTTGGGTCAGTTGCGGTGCTGCCGTGAGCTGTGACATCCTTCTTATCCAAATCGTGCTGTTTTTGATCTTTAGGGCCCTGTGTGGCCGTCTTGTCAGCACTTTTTAGGATAAGTTTGGTCTGTCCGAATCGGAAAGAGACCATACCCTTTAGCTCCACGAGTCTCCACATGGTGCTGTCGTTTATGGCAAAGACCATATGTGCGATGTCTCGCTCATCCGATCTTTGCAGAATCCTCCACGTTCTCGTGTTCAGTTCTTTGTTTTGGCCATCTAATAGGGCTAGGATCCTTTCGCTTTCTACGCCGGTACTCTGCGGGAAGAACCCTCTGATGACATGTGGTTTTGGAAAATTTTCCTCTCTCACAAGCATCACCTCTAACCCGCAATTCTCTTTTAGCTTGGCTAAGGTTGCGCTTAAATCTGCGCTGTTCAGATGGTGTGAACCTAACGTACTCAGACTCAGTCCGTGCCACCTTGCCGACTGTCTTAGGTACGTCCTCTATATCGGGATGTATTTCATTAGATAATATGCTGTTGCATATGGTGCTGGATTCTGAAATAGAGTCACTGAGTTGAGACAAGTTCTCTTCAGGTTCCCCCATTTCAGAGTCGATGATTACCGACTCTATCCCTTTAACAGATGTCGTGTCGTCATCGACAGGGTGTTCTAAAATATCCCTATTTGATGATGCATTTTTAGAGGCATCATTCTCTATTGTTTCTTTTGTTGTTTGGTTTATTTTGAAACCCACGAGTATTCGGGATATGGTGTCGCCCGTGGTCTACCCGTCTAACCACAGGAAGGCTATCTTAAAATCGGAGGTCGCCTGGTATCCGAAGTTTGCAAACTAACGACTAAGCACCCTCTTAGCCATGCATCTCTCGGCGCTTGCCACCTTAGATTAGGGGTTTATTGGGGAAATAGAATTTAGGGATTTTATGGAGGAGGGATATGGGTAATTGAAAATTGAAAGGAAAGAGGAAAAGGGTGGCGGACGTGTAGTCCTGGTCAGTTCTTAGTTGACGCTCATCAGACGGTCTGTCCTTTATCAGAAAGGCCCGATGACTCTTTGCGCCGTAAGCCTGCGCACCGGCACCATCGAATTCGCGTTCCATGATGGTGCACACGTCAAGGTGACTGCCCCCCAAGGAGGGCTCACACTCATAGTAAAATGTATCCTTGCATTTTTTGTTGACATGATAACTGTAGCCGTCAATAAGCAGTTTCTCACGCTGTTTGTTGATTCATTCCTACTTAAGACTTCAAACGCAAAATGTCACTGATAAGCACTGAAGCACCTGAAGTCGAGGGAATTTACAACAACTTTGTGAATAAAATGAATGATATATATACGCAGTCAAAAGGAACTTATATACCAAATAAAAGAAATAGAACGAAAAAACCGTGGGTAACAGGTGATATTTTAAGAATGTGTAAAAAGCGAGACGAGCTTTATAGAAGGTGGAAAAATAATCCACTTAATATAAGCTACCAACAAGAGTACAAGTCCTATCGAAACGTAGTAAAAAAATCTATTTTGAAAATGAAATCACATTTCTACAAACAACAATTCACTTATGCCAAAAATGACCCACGCAAAACATGGAATGTGTTAAATGAACTTTTGGGACGAAAGAAGAACAATTGATGAAGTTATCATAAACAATTTCTCAGCCAACAACCTTTCGACCACTGTTAATCAACTTGCTGATCAATTTTCGAACCAGGTACAGAAAATAATACACCAATGTAACCATATAACATCCAATCACATGAATAGGTACGTTGGATCCTCTATATATATGGAAGAAGCAAGCGTTTCTGAAGTTTTTTGGATGCTGAGTAGTTTAAATACCACAAAGGGACCAGGAGCAGACAACATTAGACCAATTGACCTTAAAATTAATGCTGTATATCTAGCACCTGTAATCACAATGATTATTAATCGAAGCATCATTGAAGGCTCAATCCCAAAGGTACTTAAAACTTCCCTAATTCGACCTATATACAAAGGCGGATCTAAAAAAGCAATTTTGCCAGTTGTAGAAAAATGTTTGGAGGAAATTTTAATAACGCGATTAACCAAATTCATTGAAAAACATAAAATCATCCAAAAAAATCAGTACGGCTTCCAAAAAGGTAAGAGCACTGGAAGTTTGTTGGGTGAACTTTCGAATGCAGTGACTACTAGCCTAAATAAAAACCATAATGTGTTAGTAATGTTTATAGACTTCAGTAAAACCTTTGACACACTAAGCCACAAAAAGCTAATAGAAAGCATATATAGAATTGGAGTTAGAGGGGTTCTAGCTAAATGGATAACGAATTATCTATCTGAAAGAACTATGAAAGTGAAAGTTGGGAATGAAATAAGTAAAGAAATAACCACTGAGTTTGGGGTACCACAAGGCTCGAAATTGGAACCAATCTTATTCATTCTCTTCACTAATGAACTTTTAAGGGTATTTCAAAGAAGTACTACATTTGCATACGCTGATGACATTGCAATTGTTGTAAAACATAGATGCTTGAACACAGCAACAACAATAATGCAGGATGAATTCGACAGAGTTTCCAGATGGTGCCATGACAATGGATTAGTAATAAACGTCGAAAAAACAAAACTTATGCATATACGGACACCATATCAACCCGAGGCTATTATAAATATCTACCACAAAAACGATGACTGCCCAACAACAGCTCGAAATAAAGTAGTCGATGTTGTTAAAACCATAAAATATCTGGGTGTAATAATTGACGATCATTTTAGTTGGCAGGCCCTAATTAATAAGCTGCAAGTCCAACTAAGAAGTGCTGTTTTCGCGATGGTTCATCTGAATAAATACACCAACGTCGATGTCCAGAAGCAGGTCTATTATTCACTAGTTGAATCGCGCATACGATACGGAATATTATCGTGGGGAAATGCTTCAAAGACACATTTAGACAAAATAATCCGTCTACAACATAGAATAATTAAAGTAATCAATACCTCTAATATAAATTTTCTAGTTCTAGATGTAAATGGCGTTTTTAAGATGACAAGTATGTTGGAGTATTATGACGACTTAAGATTTCAACAGCCTATTCAACACAATGTCAACACAAGAAGACGAGCCCAAGGACTCTTGGAAATCCCTGAAACGGTTAATGCATTATGGAAAGAGACAATTGAAATACGTCATTCCAAAAATATATAATTCACTACCATTAACTTTAAAAAGTATTGCTAACTTCAAAACTAGAAAGAAAAAATTAAAATTACACTTCCTAAATATAAGCCATGTTAATTAATTCATAGAATGCGGAACATTTAAATCATACCACTAGATATCGTATCTTTAAATTTATATATAAACTTCTAAAGAATTAACAATTATAACTATTTAACCACCTGCAGATAAGCTATATGCTTCGCAGGTAGCCAAATCAAATTATAACGTTTTTGAAATAAAATAATAAAAAAAAAAAAAAAGTTTTTAATTATAAATGTTCACTGTCTAACAAAAATCTAGAGTGTGAGCCCTCCTTGCGGGGTCAGTCACCTTGACGTGTGCACCATCATGGAACGCAAATTCGATGGTGCCGGTGCGGAGGCTTACGGCGCAAAGAGTCATCGGGCCTTTCTGATAAAGGACAGACCGTCTGATGAGCGTCAACTAAGAACTGACCAGGACTACACGTCCGCCACCCTTTTCCTCTTTCCTTTCAATTTTCAATTATCCATCAAATCCCTAAATCCTATTTCCCCAATAAACCCCTAATCTAAGATGGCAAGCGCCGAGAGATGCATGGCTAAGAGGGTGCTTAGTCGTTAGTTTGCAAACTTCGGATACCAGGCGACCTCCGATTTTAAGATAGCCTTCCTGTGGTTAGACGGGTAGACCACGGGCGACACCATATCCCGAATACTCGTGGGTTTCAAAATAAACCAAACAACAAAAGAAACAATAGAGAATGATGCATCTAAAAATGCATCATCAAATAGGGATGTTTTAGAACACCCTGTCGATGACGACACGACATCTGTTATAGGGATAGAGTCGGTAATCATCGACTCTGAAATGGGGGAACCTGAAGAGAACTTGTCTCTACTCAGTGACTCTATTTCAGAATCCAGCACCATATGCAACAGCATATTATCGGATGAAAGACATCCCGATATAGAGGACGTACCTAAGACAGTCGGCAATGTGGCACGGACTGAGTCTGAGTACGTTAGGTTCACACCATCTGAACAGCGCAGATTTAAGCGCAACCTTCGCCAAGCTAAAAGAGAAATGCGGGTTAGAGGTGATGCTTGTGGGAGAGGAAAATTTTCCAAAACCACATGTCATCAGAGGGTTCTTCCCGCAGAGTACCGGCGTAGAAAGCGAAAGGATCCTAGCCCTATTAGATGGCCAAAACAAAGAACTGAACACGAGAACGTGGAGGGTTCTGCAAAGATCGGATGAGCGAGATATCGCACATATGGTCTTTGCCATAAACGACAGCACCATGAGGAGACTCGTGGAGCTAAAGGGTATGGTCTCTTTCCGATTCGGACAGACCAAACTTATCCTAAAAAGTGCTGACAAGACGGCCACACAGGGCCCTAAAGATCAAAAACAGCACGTTTTGGATAAGAAGGATGTCACAGCTCACGGCAGCACCGCAACTGACCCAAGTGGGGCCAGCACCAGCGCTGCCGCTAAGGCTGCAACTTCAAGCACGGCAACAACTGTGCCAGAGAAAGCCAAACACGATTCAGGCCTAAGTTAGGTATGGATCGTAAGAAAGCACTGGCACAAGAAGGACATAAAAACAAAAGTCCTAGAGGCAGACAAAGTGGTCCTCCTCAACAGGGTATCGTACGTAGGAGAGGTGATAACAAGCCCAATAGAGTACGAAACCCTGAATACAGACGCAAATGACCAACCTGCGCAGGGCTATGGGTGCATCGGACACCTTTAGCCAGCGATGTGCCGAACTGAACATTGCTATTGGACTAATCCAGGAACCATGGGCAACCAATGGTAAGATATCCGGATTAAATTGTAAACACAGAGAGCTAATTTTCGCCAAAGGTCCTTTCAGACCAAGGGCGGCTATCTCTATTAAGAAAGATATAAAATTTTCTCTCATTCCAGGTTTCACAACTAGGGACCTGGTGGCGGTTCTAATAGAGCGCCACAAGGGCCGAGAGCTGCATAAATTTGTATGCGCATCGGCGTACTTTCCTGGAGACACGGATGCAGTGCCTCCCTTACCAGTACAGGAACTTGTCCGGTACTGTGAGGACCAGAAAGTACATATACTAATCGGCTGCGACGCAAACGCACATAATACCATCTGGGGCAGCCGAGATACAAACAACAGAGGTGAGTCGTTATTAGAATATTTATATAGCAATAACCTCGTTTTTCTAAACAAGGGAAATAGTCCTACATTTAGAAATTCTATAAGAGAAGAAGTTTTAGACCTTACTATATCATCTCCTTTTATGAAAGATATTATAGAGGGATGGCACGTGTATGGCGAGGCATCTCTATCGGATCATATGCACATCCGTTTCGAGATAAAATGCAATGCCGAACACGCGTCAGTCCGTTATGACAACAGACTGACTAATTGGAGAACTTACCGCGAAAATCTTGCGGTCAGATCTGACATGCTGCCAGAAGCACCATCAAATATAATTGATGCAGATGCTGCGCAATGTCAAATAAATGATATTATTCTACCTCATTCAAAAATAGTTGCAAGGTTAAAAGAACCGTGGTTAAAAGGTGCGTACCATGGTGGAACGATAACCTTGAGTCTATTCGAAAGAGGGTGAGAAAGCTTTTTAACAAAGCCAAACGCACCGGCACATGGGAACAATATAAATCCATGCTGACCATATACAACTTAGAGTTGCGCAGATCCAAAAGAGCCTCATGGCGTGCAAACTGTGAGAAGATAGAAAAACTTCCAGAGGTGGCACGCCTCCAAAGGGCCCTGTCAACGGATCAAGAAAAAGGCATGGGATTGTTAATCAAATCAGATGGTTCAATCACACGCGACCGGGAAGAAACGCTGAAAACTTTGCTTCAGGCTCACTTCCCAGGTTCTCGCACGATGGTCATTACAGACGACCATACAGCAGAGGTCTCAATTCCAAGAAACCTCAGCAGAATTAATAGTTTATCCGGAACACTTTTTACTCCGGATAAGGTTAAATGGACAATTAACTCATTTAAACCATTCAAGGCATCAGGTACAGACGGTATTTTTCCAGCCCTCATTCAAAATGGAATAGAATTTTTACTACCATCCATGATTGCCTTATTTAAGTTCAGCTTCAACTGGGGGTATACACCAGTTACCTGGAGGGAGGTAAACGTAGTATTTATACCTAAACCGGGAAACAAGCCGAGAGAATTACCTAAATCATATCATCCGATAAGCCTGACATCGTTTTTATACCCTATTCTAGGGGTATATTAATTTTGACGCATAGTTTGTAACATACCTTAATATTGCCCGTAGACCCCTAAAAGTTACTATATTTATGATCAGCATCGATAGTAATGTCGATCTAGCCATGTCCGTCCGTCGGCAAAAATTAGGCCTTTAAACTGGACCTAGAGAGCTGAAATTTTAACCATATACTCTCTAGGGTCCCGAAATAATCAAGTTTAAGAATTTTTGAAATCCGCCCACAGACACGCCCACAAACTCAAAAAAAACAAAATTTTGGAAAAAATCGAATTTTGAGCTAGAAAGCTGAAATTTTTTATATATGATCTTTGGCCCATAAAACTGATTGGGACATAAAATTTTCAAAATCCGCCCACTGACACGCCCACAATTAAATAAAATATTTTTTTTGAAAAACCAAAATTTGAGCTAGGAAGCTGAAATTTTTAATATATACTCTCTAGGGGCCCTTTATGCTCATGTGTAAATATTTTCAAAATCCGCTTACTGACACGAACACAATTTTTTTTTTTTTATTTTTGAAAGTCCAAAGTTTGAGCTAGGGAGCTGAAATTTATAGTATATACTCTCTAGGTGCCCTTTATGCTCATACTTAATTTTTTTTTAAATCCGCCTACTGACACGCCCACAATTAAAAAAAAACAATTTTATTGAAAAACCAAAGTTTGAGCTAGGGAGCGTTTTTATTTACAAAAGCTTAGTTTTTTCGATAAAATCCTTTAAATTTTTTCCACGCCCACTTATGAGATATAGTAATAAGAATAGGGTATCCAACAGTTCGCCCAAGCGGACTGTAGCCCGCCCCTATGTTTTTTTCTGAAAACAATGGAAAGGATTATTGAAATTCACATTAGAGAATGCATATCAAAAAGCATGCCTCTGCACCCTCACCAATATGCGTACCAAAAGGGCAAATCCACGGAAGGTGCTCTGTTAAGACTAACTACAGAGATAAAAAATGCCTACCGTTGCAAAGAGATCGCACTTTGTGCCTTTCTGGACATAGAGGGTGCTTTCGACAACACTGGATATGAATCCATATCAAATGCTTTGTACCATAGAAACAGAGATAAACCAACTATTAAATGGATCAAAGCGATGCTGGAAAGTCGCAAAATAACTTCCTCGTCAGGAACGACCTCAGTACCAGTAACAGCCGTAAGGGGCTGCCCACAAAGGGGAGTACTCTCACCCCTTCTGTGGTCATTGGCCATCAATGCCCTGCTACACAAGATGAGCAATTTGGGCTACACCACAATTGGGTACGCCGATGATATTGTCATCATAGTTAGGGGCACTCCGTACCACTCCCTCAGCAGCACTAGACATCCTGCTACATCTGTTACCCCTCGACATTTTTAGTAAGCAAATAGCAGCCTGTTCTGCTGTCCGCCTTAAGGCTACCTCGCAGTGGGTCAACAACAATATTGGCCACACCATCATTCTGGACTCATTTGAGTCTCTATCAGGAAACATAGACTACACCATACCCCAATTACAGTTCGGGAAGAACTTTCAAGTCACTATTCCTTCCAGATCATTTTGGGAGGACGCTGAATTTGAGGAAGATAAAACGATCCACTTCTACACCGATGGATCAAAAACTAGTGATGGGGTTGGTGGCGGCGTTTTCTCCGAAAGGCTAAATCTGAGTCTCTCTTTCCGTCTTCCTAATCACTGTAGCGTATTCCAGGCGGAGATTATAGCGATAGAGAGAGATAGATAGATAGATAGATTCTTTATTTTTTCATCATAAAGTTTACAAATTGGTATACTTGAGAATAAGGACATGGCAATACTGCCGTCTGCCTGAGATGACATTTCATAATATGATTTAAAAATAAAAGAAATAATAAAAAGCAAAAATTTTAAAATATAAAGAAAAGGAAAAAAGAAAAAATGTTTAAGAAAAGATATGAAGAAATATTATTATATAAAACAATGCTATCAATTTTAACGTGATTTGAAACACAAAATATTATACAATTTGGTTAATTTGATTAGCTGTTTATACAAAATTTTATCAATTTTAACATGATTTGAAACCCAAGATAATACATAATTTGGTTAGAAATTTATTATAACGATAAAAGAAGCCCTGACGTGGCTGAAGAGAAATGTGATATCCACAAAGGATATCCGTATCTTCTCGGACAGTCAGGCCGCGATCAAGTCCGTGGATTCAGTATCTCTAAATTCCATTGCAGCCCTCGACTGCCATTCATCTCTCATGGAGATGGCGGAGCAGTTTAACATTCACCTCTGTTGGGTGCCGGGGCATAGAGATATTCCTGGAAACTGCAGGGCTGATGAACTCGCCAAAAAGGGAACCAAACTCCCCCTTTTACCTGAAAAGAGTTCCCTGGGTATCCCAATCCCTACCTGCAAACTTTTATTCAAGCTATCTGCAATCGAGAGAACAAACCTTAGGTGGACAAGTAGTAATACATGTCTAGCGACTAAGCACATCTGGCCAAAGCTGGATCTGCGACGCTCTAAGAGTCTGATCTCACTAAATCGACTGCATATTAGCTCCACTATAGGTGCAATTACAGGGAACTGTCTGATAGGCAAGCACGCATCGAGGCTTGGCGTTTATTCGAACGATTTCTGTAGAAGTTACTTGGACGAGGAGGAGGAGGAGACTATACCTCATCTTCTCTGCACATGTCCAGGTCTCTCCCATAATAGAAATCTTTATCTGGGAGATTTCTTGCTTAATAATCTTAACGACTTGGCTAACGCTGACGTTAGAAGTTTATCGCGCTTCATAAGAAGCTCTAAATGGTTTAACTAGTAGTGGGGAAACCCCTCGAGCCGTGTGGCATCACAATGGACCTAACCCTGGTCTAAGTGTGTCGGCCTTGTGCCGACAGCCACTCTAACCTAACCTAACCTAGGGGCAAAGACTCAGTAGGAGTCACATCAAAAATGAAAAATGATCTAAAGACAGCCATAGACTGGTGCATTAAGGAAAATCTTTCCATAAATCCCAGTAAAGCCGTCATCGTTCCTTTCACTAAAAGGAGGAAATTAGACCTAGGCCCAATCACAATAAACGACACGGTCGTAGAGTATTCCGACGAAGTCAAGTATCTTGGAGTAATCCTGGACAAGAGACTTAACTGGAACTCTCACATAATCAACAAAATCAGTAAAGCTAATAGAGCTTTATGGGCCTGTCGTCGCACATATGGTAGAACCTGGGGAATCTCTCCAAAGATCGTCCACTGGATCTACACAGTGATGATAAGACCCATCATAACATACGCCTCCATAGTATGGTGGACAAAATCCACACAAAAGGTCGCAATAGAGAAGCTCAAAAAGGTACAACGGCTTGCGTGCCTTGGTATCTCCGGAGCCATGCGTACCTGTCCAACAGCTGCCATAGAGGCAATAACAGGAATTATACCCCTCCACATATACGTCCAAAAAGTGGCGATCCGCAGTGCAATAAGTCTAATACAGCTAAACGAGATAAGTCTTAATGATCATCCGGAACTTAAGACCCTTCTCGATGAACTGACAGAACTTAACATGAACTGCGCGGTCACAGACCGCATTCAAAAAACACTATGCTTCAACAAACGGTTCTCCACGGAGATACCCAAGAGAGAAGCATGGGTTAGCAATAACCCACCAAACAGCCATAACGGAATAAAGCGGTATACGGATGGTTCTAAAATGGAAACGGGGGTAGGAGCGGGAATATACGGACCACACAAACGCTTTACGATACCCATTGGAAAAAGTCCCAGCGTATTTCAAGCGGAGCTCCACGCCATTCAAGAATGCGCGAGCCACATTATCTTATCTGGCATAAAAGGTGCAACCATCCATATTTTCACGGACAGTCAAGCAGCTATAAACGGCCTTAGCTCGTATACCATTGACTCCAAATCAGTCATGTACTGCTTCAATACCCTACAAATACTCGGAACAAGAAACAAGACCAAATTATGGTGGGTTCCGGGTCATCTCGGGGTAGAAGTTAACGAAAAGCCCAACGAACTGGCCAGAAAAGGTTCAGAAACACCTTTCATGGTCCCGAACCTTTCTGCTGCACTCCTAGATCAGCAGCAACGGCAGCAATTAAAAGCTGGGAATATAGAAAATGTACCTATCTTTGGGAAAGCATCCCAGGTCTAAGACAGGCCAAACGAGCCATTCGGCCGTTCAATAAAAATGCCAGCAAATGTCTAAAACTAAGCAGGCACGATATCAAAAACCTAGTAGGTTACCTTACTGGTCACCATGGTTTAAGATATCATCTACACCAAATGAGAATATCAGACTCTCCTGAGTGCCGACTCTGTCTTGAAGAGGACGAGTCAGCTGAACACATTTTATGTGAATGCCCAGCCCTTAATGGAATTAGAAAGAAAATCTTTCTCACTGAACAATTGAGCCCCGAGGACATAAAGAATTCTTCTACTGGTAAAATTGTCCGCTTTACACGGAAAGTGGAAATTTTACTAGTTTAAAATTTTTCTGACCCATACGGTACAAAAGATCTTTTAGGTCGAAGTACCCCCCCCCCCCCCTTTTATAAATCGCCTTGGCGAACCAGAATTTAATAAAAAAAAATAAAAAAATGAGTGTGAGCAGCGAAAGCGTTCTGAAATAAGTTATCTCAGAGGAATTGCGTTCAACATGAACTTGTATTAAATATTGTTTTGTCATGGATCGTTTTTGATATGTTTTTGTAAGACTTGAACTGTTTTTGTTATGTTTTATTTATTTGAAGTTTTTTATTTTGTTTATTTTGTAAAATAAATCTGCCAAATTTTTTTGTTGCTACAATAAAATTTTTAGTTTCATTTTCGGGATTTTGGTATTTCGGAATTTTGGATTTTCGGGATTGTGGCTTTTCGGGATTGTGGGTTTTCGGGTTTTTAGGTTTTCGGGATTGTGGCTTTTCGGGATTTTGGATTTTCGGGATTACGTTTTTCGGGATTCTGTCCGACTCCCAAAATTAATATACCCTTACAATAGGGTATAATTAACAGTATACTTATTCTTAATTATTGGTCCTTATGCGGACGTTCTAAACTTAACTATCACCTTATAGTTCTTTCCTTTCGGCCTTGAAACTATTATACGAACAAATCTTACATATATATTCATTGAGAACATTTTTAAAACTCAGCATCAATATTTAAATTTTATATATTGTATAAAATAAATTAAAAATAAATTAATAAACTTAAACTATTCTAACTATAATTAAGATTCCGAGCATTCGTTTGCCTTGACCCCTCAAAAAGCCACCAAAATTCGGCAAATTGCTTTTCCGTGTCGAATTTATCCCTCTCCGCTATTGCGGTACTAAACCAAAGGAGCTCATGAGCATTGGGGACGTCTCCGCCGCGGATGAGCCGCTTATCTCTTGCGCTGCGGTAGCGGTGGTATAAAACCGGGATACCATCCATCGTCTGGACCAGTCCGACACACTAACTACTGAGCCAGTGCGCCCGACGATTTGAATACGGACAAATTAATTTTTTCAATAAAATTGCCGAAAATGTAAATTTTAATGAGACAGCAGTTTCTCATTAAAAGTTAATATTTCGGCAATTTTCTCTGCAACTATGGGTGTTCAATTGGTTGCAAGGATTTTAATCTAGTACAATACTGCATAACAGCACACTGCATAACAGCACGCAATAACTTGTTGTGCCGGCTCAGCAAGTCAAGGGAATTTTGTCTTCCACAGAATGTGGATAAAATGAAAAATTTGCGCAAATTTTTCATTTTATATAATTTTTCGGGATTTCGTTTTCGGGATTCTTTTTTCGGGATTCTTTTTTCGGGATTTTAGCTTTTCGGGATTTTGGCTTTTCGGGATTTTGGATTTTCGGGATTGTGCACACCATAGCAAGACTTTACATGGCGATCCTGCCAGGAGGGCAAAAGAGATTACCAAGGAAATGACAGAGCGCCAGGCTGCATTAAACCTAGCCGCGCAGTACGTAGCTGCCGCCGAAGAGATATTACGGAATACTTACACACCAGCCGCACCAGCACCGGGTCCACGGCCCCTATCCATTGAAGAATACCGCCGAAGGAATACCCGGCGAAAGGTGGAACCAACCCCCGTTCCAGTACCTACTCCACCGCAAACTAGAGGAGGACAACGAGTAAAAAGACGACAACAAATCCAAGAACTGTGCCGACTCGCCAATATCCCCGGCCAGAGCACCGCTAAGAAAAACGGCTTTTTGCGACAGATTCGGGAGATCCGTCACCTACACCGGCAAAACCAACGAAAGGAGAAGAAACCTTTCCTGGACCACCAGTTCCACGAACTTTTTGACTCCGTCGTGGAACGAGCCAAGAATGGGCTCCCAAGAGAGTAAAGAGACCATCAATACGGGCCCCCAAGTGCTGACAGCTGCCAACGTCCAACCCACCGAGAACCATACCGCTGCTGTACTAGGCCTAATGTTCGTAACCGCCGTCCTAATCGGCTTAGCCTACCTCGGACTGCAGCATTTCCGAAGGAAAGTAATAGAGGACGTCATCGACAAACTGGAAAAACGACCAGCGACGGTATAGGCCTATACTATAAGTCAATATTTTGTTAATATATAATAAATACCTAGAAATTTCATATCGTAGCCATATAACAAATAGCATAATAATAAAATGGTTTTCCTCTACCGAAATTTTTTTTTTAACAATTAGATTGGGTCGAGATATTTTCGTGATTTCATATAGATTTTAGGGATCCGCAGTTCCTTTAGTAGGAGATTCGTTCAAGACTTTAGAATTTAATTTTTTCCAGCTTAGCAATCCATAGAATTGATAGGACTTCTTCTTCCAGACTATCCTGATGAGTTTCGCGGAGCTAGAACTAGCACTAAGCCACCTGAAAATCTGTTACACCAGCCTCTCGAAGTCCCCAAATCGGAAACGAAAGCCTAAAAACGCCGAAACTAAACTACAAGAAATCAGACAACTTTGGGACAACTTCTCAGCTCAGATCTCTCTAATCGATCAAGGCAAAATAACCGAACTCGAGCGAACGTACCTGAAGCGACTAATTTCAGACGCAAAATACTTCCGAACCCAATCGGAAGATATAGTAACTCATAGCATCGAGGAAGACGAATCTATTGATAGCAAAGTAACGGAAGAACATAAACCCAAAATGAGCGAATTTGATTTCAGTACGGCACAGAAGTTGCCAGTACTCAACTGTGAAGTCAGTGAAAACCGTACGGAGAACATAAGAGACTTCCTCAACTCCATAAAGTTTTATTACGACACCCTCAGCGATACTGCCAAACCTACGCTCATAAAGTTTCTACTGAAATGTAAGATACAGGGTAGAGCATTGACGGAACTAGGGTCAGCCAACCCGATAACATTTGCTGAACTAAAAACAAATCTCATAGCCAAATGTGGGGCTAGAGAGACAATAGAAAGTCTCCAGCACAAACTCGACAAGCTTCGACAAAGGAATCGGCCAATGCGAGAGTTTGTGTCAGAGGTTGAATGCCTTATAACGAAAATGACGGAACTAGAAACCAGCATGATAGGAGAATCTGCCCGAGAGACGCTTACAACCGCCAATGAACGCAGAGGACTAGCATTTCTCAAGCAAGGCGTCAACGAGCGATACAAGATCATTCTGGACAGCGCCCGTCATACGAAACTACAAGACGCTTTCGACCACCTACTGGAGATAGAAACCGATCACAACCCCACAACGGAAATTGTACGTTATGCTAATACCCAAACAAGATTTCAGCAACGACGAAATCCACCACATTTCCGAGAAAGGATACAACAAGGCTTCCATAATCGCAATACAAACTTTGCTAGCACCTCAAATACCCAACGTACTAACCATTTCCCAAACTACTATCCCAATCATGGCTTTCCAAATATTCCAACCTACGCGCCTAGACATAATCAACCGATGTACTTTAACCAACCACCTGCTAATCATTACCCTCAAGCCAGTAATACCGCTAATCGACCTAACATTTACCCAACCCACCAAAGCGAAAATAGGAACAGAACTAATTTCAATCATAGTCATTTTAATAATAGACAACAACCGATTGCCAATAACTGCAATCCTAACAATAGAAACACCCGAAATAACGGGCCGAATCGAATTAATAATTCCCTTCCCCGCCGTAATCAGGGTAACTCAAGGGAAGCAGCTTTCGTAGTGAACCAGGGAAACGAAATAGCCACCGAAAGGGAAGCCGACCATTCGGGGGGCAGTCAGTAAACCCACAGCCACCAATAGCAATATGTGCAGGGGGAATAACAAACGGCCTGTATGTCCATATCAAAGATATCCATAATAAAACTATCACTTTCCTAATCGACACAGGTGCATCCATCTGCACAATAAGACAAGATGTGCTAACTCAGGGAACTACAGTAGACAGCCGAAATAGAACCACAATAATGGGAATTTTGGGTAACCTCAAGACAGTAGGGACATGTACTAATACCCTATTGCTGGGAAAATTACAGACAACCTACACCTTCCACGTAGTACCTGACTCCTTCCCAGTACCAGTAGACGGCATCCTTGGAGCTAATTTTCTGAAGGATTTTCTAGCCATTATCGATTTAGAATATTACACTTTAAAACTAAACACACCCAATGCCTACATTTCATTCCCCATAGTTAACCAAGCCCGAACGGCATCGATATTGCTTTCACCTCGATCCGAGTCAACATATTGGCTCGACTGCCAACACTCAGAAGCACGAGTATTCCATTCACAGCAATTATGTGACGGAGTGTTTATGGCCAGCTCGATCTCACAGGCAAAACAAGGCAAAATGCCAATCAAAATCTTAAACACCCGTGAATCTGAGGTAAAATTATACTGGATAGAACCACAGTCTACCCCATTAACTGAATACTACGTGTTAAGAAATAACACCACCGAGGAATTAACCTCCAACCGAAAAAAAAATTTACTTGCTAATCTAAACTTTGACACACTGAGCAAAGAAGAGCGTTCAGAACTTGAGCTCATATGCACCAAATACCAAGACATTTTTCATCTTGAGAACGACAAATTGTCATATACTAATATAGGCCAGGCCCACATAGCGCTCAAGGATGGAGCTACCGCTAAGTATACCAAACCCTATAGACTACCTCATTCACAAAAGAATGACATACAAATAGAAGTACAGAAGATGTTGGCAGACGATATTATCGAACCATCGATTTCCGCATGGAACTCACCTATCCTGATTGTGCCAAAAAAGAAAGATCCCATCACGGGTCTTCAGAAGTTCAGATTGGTGATCGATTACCGGAGGGTAAACGAGGTAATCGAGGACGATAAATTCCCGCTGCCAAACATAACTGACATTTTTGATATGGTAGGAGGAGCAACTTACTTCTCCTGCATAGATCTTAGCCAAGGGTACTACCAAATGGAACTAGCGAAAGACAGCCGACCCTACACAGCATTTTCAACCGAAAGCGGGCACTACCAACTAAAACGCCTGCCAATGGGTTTAAAAATATCACCCAGCACATTTTCGAGAATGATGTCGGTTGCTATGTCAGGTCTAACCTATTCACGTTGTTTCGTATATCTTGATGACTTAATTGTGTTCGGAAGAAATCTTGAGCAACACAATAAAAACCTAATGGAAGTATTTCAAAGACTCAGAGAAGTTAATCTAAAAATTCATCCCGGAAAATGTTCTTTTCTTAGGAAAGAGGTCCTATATTTGGGACACATAATCTCAGAAAAGGGAATATTACCTGATCCATCCAAATCCGATGTTATGAAAAACTTCCCAGTACCACGAGACGCGGATGAAGTCCGAAGGTTCGTAGCGTTTGCAAATTATTACCGCAAATTCATACCGAATTTCGCCACGCTAGCCATTCCGCTAAATCGGTTACTTCGTAAAAGGGTAGAATTTAGCTTTGATGAGGACTGCATGACTTCCTTCAATGCACTTAAAAATTTCCTCATAAGCCCGAAAATTCTCCAATTCCCGAATTTTGAAAAGGAATTCATCCTACGAACAGATGCATCCGGATTTGCTTTAGGCGCCGTCCTATCAAATTACGACGACAGACCCATTGCATATGGAAGTAAAACCCTTAATAGTGCAGAAAAAAACTACAGCACTATCGAAAAAGAGTTACTTGCCATAGTATGGGCTGTGAAGCACTTCAGACCATACCTGTTCGGAAGACGGTTCAAAATTCTAACCGACCACAGACCTCTCGTGTACTTGTTCTCACTAAAGGAGCCTTCAAGTAGATTAACGAAATTCAGACTACTTCTCGAAGAATACAACTTCGATGTAGAGTATTCGCCAGGAAAAGATAACAGTACCGCGGACGCTCTAAGTCGGATTAAAATAACTTCCGAAGAATTCCAAGAACTATACGTATGCATAACAACACGAGCTCAAGCCCGAAAACATAATCAGGATAAGCGCACGAAAATATTAAGCAAGGAAGAATACTATAAAAACAAAATAACAGAGTTGTTAAAACCACCAGAAGGTGGGCTGAAAATAGTCGAACTGAAAATAATAAGTAGTTTTAACGAAGAAGAAGAAGATTTTGCAAAATTTAAGGGTACCGAAAAAATATTAGGTCCAAACCTTGTTCTAGGATACGTTCCAACAAGAAATTGTTTGATCTTAAACCGGTCCAAAATAAGCACTACCGCCCGATCGGCATCATTTGACCAAATGTTGTCGAGGGACGTGCCTAAAACTGAGGAACCGATGACATCTAACAGCAAAGGATCCAAAACCCCCACTACAGCCCGATCAGCATCATTTGACCAAATGTTGTTGAGGGACGTGCGGGAAATATGCGGACCTTTAGCTATTAAAGAGGTGTATATAACCAAGGAAGAGTTAGGAAAACTCTCAGGCGGCCGCCACAAATTAAAAATAAATATATTAAAAAAACAATTACAAGAAATATTTAAAGAAAGCAAATTAGAGGTGCACCTAATTGCAAACATTACTGAAGTAACGGACCCGTGCAAAATAAAACTATTACTAACCGACTACCACATGTTACCAACAAGCGGACACGCAGGAATTAATCGCATGTTACGCAACATAAAGAAAAAGTATTTCTGGACAGGCATGCAGAACGACGTGGCCACGTTCGTTAAGCACTGCCCCAGATGCCAAAGAAACAAACACATTCAGCCAAAAAAACAACCAATGACTATAACAACAACAGCAGAATCATCGTTCGAGAAAATTTTCTTGGATTTAGTAGGGCCTCTAGACGAAGCAGAAGATGGATCGAAGTACATTCTTACATTACAAGACGAACTCACGAAATTTACCGAAGCAATCCCACTCCCGAATAAAGAGGCCACAACAGTAGCCAAGGGACTTGTGGAGTCTTTTATACTCAAATACGGAGTCCCCGGGACGATAGCTTCGGACCAAGGCACCGAATTCCTGAATAGGGTATTCCGGGACATATGCAAATTGTTAAAGATAGAGCAATTGCAATCGACGGCATATCATCACGAGAGCATAGGAGCCCTAGAAAATTCACATAAGGTTCTAGGAGCTTACTTGAGAAATTACGTTTCCGACAAACATTCAGATTGGAACAAATGGCTACCTTATTACGTGTTCTGTTATAACACCTCGGTGCATTCGGAAACAGGATTCACCCCTTTCGAACTTGTGTTCGGAAGACAGTGCATTTTACCTTCGAACATCACCAAAAAGGTAGACCCAGTGTACAACTATGAAGACTACGTAATTGATCTAAGAAACAAGTTGCAGATAGCTCATAGAGATGCCAGGGATACCCTAATAGAAAAAAAGGTCAATAGGAAAAATAGGTATGACAGGGACGGTAAAACGAAACAATCAAATTTCGACATAGGTAGTTTAGTCTTGCTCAGAAATGAAAACCGGAAAAAACTAGACCCAATCTACATCGGCCCTTACGAGGTGATATCCCAAGATGGGGTAAACTGCGAAATCAGTTACGATAACAAAAAATTAAAAGTACATAAGAATAGATTAAAGCCATTCTATATGTATATGCTAATGATCTAAACTAATATTAAAAAAAAAAAAAAAAAAAAAAAAAAAAAAAAAAAAAAAAGGGAAAGCGGATATCCCAACATTAGCATAAAAGCTAAACTATTTGTAAACTTTTAGTATATAAGAATAAAAGCTAACTTATTTGTAAACTTCTAGTATATAAGCTAAACAATTCGTAAACATTAGTATATAACCATTAAACTATTTGTAAACTTTTAGTATATAAGCATAAAAGCTAGATTATTTGTCAACCATTAGTATGTAAGCTAAACTATTTGCAAACATTAGTATATTAGCATAAAAGCTAAACTATTTGTAAACTTTTAGTATATAAGCATTAAAGCTAACCTGTTTGTAAACTATTAGTATATAAGCTAAGCATAAAAGCTAAATTATTTGTAAACTTTTAGTATATAAGCTAAACAATTTGTAAACATTAGTATATAAGAATTAAAGCTAAAGTAATTGTAAACTATTAGTATATAAGCTAAGCATAAAAGCTAAATTATTTGTAAACTTTTAGTATATAAGCTAAACAATTTGTAAACATTAGTATATAAGAATTAAAGCTAAAGTAATTGTCAACTATTAGTATATAAGCATTGAAGTTAAATTATTTGTAACCTTTTAGTATATAAGCATAAGCATTAAATTATTTGTAAACTAGTAGTATATAAGCATAAAAGCTAAATTATGGGTAATCTTTTAGTATATAAGCCTAAAAGCTAAACTAATTGTAAACTCGTAGTATATAAGCATAATCGCTAAGCAATTTGTAAACTATTAGCATATAATCATAAAACGGGAAAGCACATTTACCTAAGATAACAAGAATTAAAATTTATATAATTAAACGTTCCCCAAATTGTACAAGTGGCACGGGAAAAAAGAAATCAAGACATAGCATAATTTCTTTTTTCTCCCCCGGGCGGGTGGTGTGAAGGGACCACACCAGTGGCCACTTAATTGCTTACCCAGTTCTCATATGCTGGAACATCGAACCCGGAAGACGCGCGGCTATTACCTTCCAATTGAATTAAAGCCACAACCCAGTAAGATATCGGGTAGCACAGAGTAGAAATAATAATTAATTAAAAGTACCTCACCTGCTCACCGATATCTACTGAGGATGGCCAGCACAAAGCAAACCGAGGGAAAGATCGCTCAGGTTACAATTTCATACAAGCCATTATACAGGTGCGCGCGGGGCACATGATGTACTATCAAGCGCTGGATAATACGTCATGTGCTGAGCACGCAATTCTGGATGAATGTGTGAAGCGGTCATGAAACTTTGTGCCAAGGTAATAGTCAGCATTTAAAAATTATATTCGATAATGGGTTCGATATTTTTAGCATATGCAGCAATTAAACATGTATAAAAACCCCTAAATTTAATTAATAAAGTGGACTCTTATCCCAGAGTTCTTGAGACGAACCACGTTAGTTTTATTGTTGCGATTTCGCAGCGCTTACTAGGTTCGCTTCAACGAAAAGTCCCTCCCGTGCCTAGCAGGTAACTGCTGCCGGGAATCTGCTGACTGGCGCAATAGCCGAGGCAAGGGCAATCCTTCTCCCATAATTTTCTCTCATTTCTAGATCCAGCTTGCCCGACTGAACCCAGTCTAGTTGCACACCATAGCAAGACTTTACACCCCAACCCATTAATTTTAATGCGAAGTTTGTAACATACTTTTATATTTCCCGTAGATCCCTAAAAGTTACTATATTTATGATCAGCATCGATAGTAATGTCGATCTAGCCATGTCCGTCCGTCCGTCCGTCTGTCGGCAAAAATTAGGCCTTTAAACTGGACCTAGAGAGCTGAAATTTTAACCATATACTCTCTAGAGAGTCCCACTTAAGTGGGACATACATCTCAAAATAAAAAGTTGGGACTTATGTCCGTGCGCCACCGTGATAGGGCTATGTCCTTCTTTACAATTTACCCATACTTAGATTTTTGAAGCGTCCACTCATCTGGGGATACGAATATGAATAGAAAGCCGTCAGAAGCGTTTCGTTATGCTTTGTTCTTTATACATAAAGGTACACTTTTCGTTCTTAAGGTTGAGATGTTGTGAAGTGCATTGCTTGACCATACCAAGCACATTACAACCTATTCGTGTGTACATGTTTAACCCCGCGATCAATGTTGCAACTTTGTAACTGTATATTGATCGCACTGAATAAACATCCGCCTAACGGTGCGGTCGTGCCTTTACTGTTACTCAGTTTCCATCCGCCTAACGGTTCGATCTTGCCTTTCCTTTGAGCTATTTCCATCCGCCAAAAAGTGCGGTCGGCCTCTTTAGTCTTCCTGGACTACTAATTCTTTCCAATCCGAAAGCACTAACTAACTAAGACTTTATAGAATTATTGTTAAAAATAAGTGATTAGAACTAAGATTTTATAGAATTAGTGTTAAATAATAAGTGACTAGAACTAACACTAAACAAATTAATAAAAACTAAAAAAACAAAAGAAGAATTAATGTTTAATAAAAGTTAACAAAATTAGCGACTTGACAACTTCAAACTTACAGTCTGAACGCACCCTTAAACCGATTACCGAACTGTCACTGTTAAAACAGCGTTAACGTCAATTCTCGGCCGTTATTCTCGTCCTAGTAGACAAGCAATTCATAGTGTTGTGAAAAAATTTGAATCAGAATATTCGCTTCTTGATGTTGCCGTGCCAGTGAGACTACGTTTTGCCCGAAGTGTGGAGAATATTGCTGCGGTAGATTCGACAGTCGCAAATCAGCTAAATCAGTCAATTTCACGGCGTTATCAAGAATTGGGCCTCTCCCAGAACATATTGTGGGGAATTTTGCTTAAGGATCTTGGCCTACACCCTTACAAGATCAAGCTGACTCAAGAACTAAAGCCACTTGATCCTTCATACGACGTACGTTCTCAAATCGGGCTCATGATGGAACAAAATGAAGAATATTGTCGCAAAATCATCTTCCGTGATGAAGCTCATTTTTGGTTAAACGGCTTCGTAAATAAGAAAAATAAACCTTCATGTACTTCATGAAACAGCACTTCATCTGCATAAAGTCACTGTTTGGTGTGGTTTTCATGCAGGTGGCGTCGTTGGACCGTTGTTTTTCGTCGATGAAAATGGCCGTCACGTTACGGTAAATGGTATTCGCTACAGAGACATGTTGGAATGTTATTTCTTTGAGCAATTGCATGAATTGGACATCAGTGATATGTGGTTCCAACAAGACGGTGCCACAAGCCACATCGAGTTATTGAAGTCGCAGTTCGGTAAATCGTGTGGTTGAACGCCTCTAGACTTTTTTCTTATGGTGCTATATTAAATCATGCCAACAAGCCGAAAATTGGGGTCAACGTATCGACCCGTGGTGGACATAATGAACAAAGTCGGATTTCATTCATAAGTGTTTTGAAAGTCATTCAAGCCAATAATATTTGTTTTGATATATCTCAAGTAGTTTGCATTTTATTTAAAAAATAAGTTGTCAAGTCCTTAATGAAAGACCCTTTATAACAAATTAGTCTTTTCTTCAATTTTTTTGGATAAAATAGGACGCTAAATAAAACGTAGACCTAAATGAGAGTAGTACTTCTCAGTGAAATAAAAGAAAACAAAACACGAACCTCAAATCTAACTGCTTATGACAATTGACACTCTTGGATGTTTGTCAGACTTTCGCAATTGGTAAGGCACTGCAAAATTGTTTACATAAAATTTTCTCAATTTTGCAGTTCGGAGTCGACATAATATTGTAAGACCCTAACTTTTGTGCCAAAAGTATTACTTTGCATTACAAAAATGGTATAAGAAGCTTACTTTAATAAGGCCGTTTATGCCTGATATTTATATTATTTTCTTGTATAGGTACATACATACCAAAGCTTATTTCAATCAATAAACGGAGTTAACACCCTGAGAAAATGCACCGTTAGCAAAACGCAATCTACATTCTTTCGTGCATTTGCAGTCAACTCTCAGGAATATGAAACCAGTGCACGCGCCGAAGTATTTTTGCTGAAGTCAACAAGTTCCCATGGGAACACTCGAAGACGACACCGGAAACCTGTGGCGACCGTGAACCAGCTGCGGACTTAGAAGTAGAATTATTTGAGAATAAATTTTTAATCTAAGTTTGGACGTGACAAGGTGCAGTCGGGATACTATTCAATCGTGTAGATAATAAAGATTTAATTATAACGTAGTCTAAACAGTAGTCTTTGATTTCTTGCGAACCGTTGGACCAACCTCAGGTTGGTGTTCGTTTTTTTTGAAAATCCTTGACAGGATTTCGTAACTGGCGCCCGAGCAGTGAGCATTTTAAAACACTAAAATTCAGTGACCCATGAGAATAGTGAACATAACGAAATTAGAAGAATCAAAAAGTGGAAGTGAATATAACGGAATTAAAAACCGAAAATTGATTGTGAATATAACAAAATTAGAAAAATCAAAATTTGGAAGTGAACAAAACGGAATTAGAAACCGAAAACTAGTGAAGAAGTAAACTAAAGACATTACCAAAAGAGAAGCCTGAACAACATAGCAAACAAGAAGGAAGTCCAACAGAAACAGAAGAAAATGCACCTGGGAATATTGTAAGAGTATTTAGCGAATTAGTTTAAATCTATTTAAATCACATATATAATTCTTGAAACACAAAAGTTTCAGAGTAAGAGCATTTAAAATTTCTTATCTTGTACAAATATACAAACGCAATAAAAGGTAACTCCTTCCCCCCAGCCAAGAACATAAAAGTTCATGTCTAGGAGTAGTTCTCACGAAAAAAGGGACCAGTCAACTTTACTCTAAGTAGACAATTATATTGTTCGGTGGTGAAGACACTCGTACCGCAGTAGGTTGTTTGCAACTATTAACGCTCACGACTAAAAAGGATTCATACGAGCCTTCCAACCCGGAGTAGTCTGCCCGAAAGCTTAAGAGACTCTCATCGGACATCCGTGCTGAAGAGAAAAAGTATAAAAAATAACAAAAACATATTCATTGTGCGATTAACTTGTAAAATCCTTGTGCTTGCGATTCAACATACGCGAGTTGCCGTTAACACGTACTTCCACCCCCTTGTCCTTTTCTAGTTAATTATGGACGAGTTAAAAAATTCTGTGATACAAATCACAGGAGTCCTTAATAGCGTTCTCGAGCAATTGAGGACGATAGACACGAGAATACTGCAGATAGAACGAGCGAACCCCACCTCAGCGTTTCAATCCTTAACGGAGAGATTAACAAAGTTAGAAGGACATTTTCAGTCGTTTGAACTGAATAATACCGGCGGGGGTCCTACCCCACATATAGATACGGGGACTTTCGAACCATTTCGTGGTCCAAGTTCGGAACAGGAACTGAGAGAAATCTCAAAACTCCCCGACGCTGTAAAAGAATTACAGGTCTTTGATGGTAATCCTGTGCAATACATTTCATGGGTGCACAGTGTGGAGAACGTGCTTAAGGACTATGAAATAGTCCGAAGCAAGCCCATTTATCGGGCTATTCTACAGCACGTTCGTCAGAAAATAAGAGGCAAGGTTGACTCTGCCCTTGTCTCTTACAATGTATTTGACGACGGATGGGAAGGAATCAAAAGAATTTTGACCCTTCACTATGCCGATAAAAGAGACCTGAGAACCCTTGAAAACCAACTGAACAAACTCACCCAAGGCAGTACGCAAATCGATGACTTTTACGCCACAATCAACCACCAATTCTCTCTCATAGTAAATAAGGTAAGGGGTGAATCTCGCTCTCCCGAAATTATCGACGCCTTAATAGAATCGTATCGCGATCGAGCCCTAGACGTCTTTATCCGAGGTCTTAATGGCGATCTGTCAAGACTCATTATAGTCCAAAAGCCTAGGACACTACCGGAGGCATATTCACTCTGTCTCGACATGCAAAATCTGAGCTACAGAAGCAACTCGGTGCATGCGAAAGCACTTAACCCTTATTCTGCCTCCACTCGCTACAATTTCAGGAACGATTCAAATCCCCCATACCCCTATTATAATAGAGGTCAGCAGGGGAACCGTTATCCATACCATAACCCAAACCTCAAGCAATACCCAAGCTCTCCGGAACCGCCACCAGGACCCACAGGACCGAAACCTCCCATTAAAATGGAATTGGGATCTGGTCAAAGTCGGAACGTTAATTACATGAATCGGCCAAACAATCCGTTTAAGAGGGAAGCCGGTTCAGACAATTATAGCAGACAGAAAGAACAAAGATTATACAACGTAGTAACAGTCATTTCAGGCAACCAGGGAAGTCACGAGGTGGAGGCCGAAGCCGACCAGGATTTTATGGAAGGGGCCTCTTTTCAAGCGTACCATACGTAGAATATGTTACGCGTAGCGGTAAAACCATTAATTTTCTCGTGGATACTGGTGCAAATAAAAATTTCATCAGATCCGAACTAGTATCAAAATCTATCCCTGTACAGACTCCCTTTAAAGTAGCTAGCCCTGCCCGAGAAATATCAATTAAAAACAAAACTGTTGGTAAATTCTTTTCTTCCCTTGGATGTGATTCACCCCTTTCGAACTATTAGTATATAAGCTAAGCATAAAAGCTAAATTATTTGTAAACTTTTAGTATATAAGCTAAACAATTTGTAAACATTAGTATATAAGAATTAAAGCTAAAGTAATTGTAAACTATTAGTATATAAGCTAAGCATAAAAGCTAAATTATTTGTAAACTTTTAGTATATAAGCTAAACAATTTGTAAACATTAGTATATAAGAATTAAAGCTAAAGTAATTGTCAACTATTAGTATATAAGCATTGAAGTTAAATTATTTGTAACCTTTTAGTATATAAGCATAAGCATTAAATTATTTGTAAACTAGTAGTATATAAGCATAAAAGCTAAATTATGGGTAATCTTTTAGTATATAAGCCTAAAAGCTAAACTAATTGTAAACTCGTAGTATATAAGCATAATCGCTAAGCAATTTGTAAACTATTAGCATATAATCATAAAACGGGAAAGCACATTTACCTAAGATAACAAGAATTAAAATTTATATAATTAAACGTTCCCCAAATTGTACAAGTGGCACGGGAAAAAAGAAATCAAGACATAGCATAATTTCTTTTTTCTCCCCCGGGCGGGTGGTGTGAAGGGACCACACCAGTGGCCACTTAATTGCTTACCCAGTTCTCATATGCTGGAACATCGAACCCGGAAGACGCGCGGCTATTACCTTCCAATTGAATTAAAGCCACAACCCAGTAAGATATCGGGTAGCACAGAGTAGAAATAATAATTAATTAAAAGTACCTCACCTGCTCACCGATATCTACTGAGGATGGCCAGCACAAAGCAAACCGAGGGAAAGATCGCTCAGGTTACAATTTCATACAAGCCATTATACAGGTGCGCGCGGGGCACATGATGTACTATCAAGCGCTGGATAATACGTCATGTGCTGAGCACGCAATTCTGGATGAATGTGTGAAGCGGTCATGAAACTTTGTGCCAAGGTAATAGTCAGCATTTAAAAATTATATTCGATAATGGGTTCGATATTTTTAGCATATGCAGCAATTAAACATGTATAAAAACCCCTAAATTTAATTAATAAAGTGGACTCTTATCCCAGAGTTCTTGAGACGAACCACGTTAGTTTTATTGTTGCGATTTCGCAGCGCTTACTAGGTTCGCTTCAACGAAAAGTCCCTCCCGTGCCTAGCAGGTAACTGCTGCCGGGAATCTGCTGACTGGCGCAATAGCCGAGGCAAGGGCAATCCTTCTCCCATAATTTTCTCTCATTTCTAGATCCAGCTTGCCCGACTGAACCCAGTCTAGTTGCACACCATAGCAAGACTTTACACCCCAACCCATTAATTTTAATGCGAAGTTTGTAACATACTTTTATATTTCCCGTAGATCCCTAAAAGTTACTATATTTATGATCAGCATCGATAGTAATGTCGATCTAGCCATGTCCGTCCGTCCGTCCGTCTGTCGGCAAAAATTAGGCCTTTAAACTGGACCTAGAGAGCTGAAATTTTAACCATATACTCTCTAGAGAGTCCCACTTAAGTGGGACATACATCTCAAAATAAAAAGTTGGGACTTATGTCCGTGCGCCACCGTGATAGGGCTATGTCCTTCTTTACAATTTACCCATACTTAGATTTTTGAAGCGTCCACTCATCTGGGGATACGAATATGAATAGAAAGCCGTCAGAAGCGTTTCGTTATGCTTTGTTCTTTATACATAAAGGTACACTTTTCGTTCTTAAGGTTGAGGTGTTGTGAAGTGCATTGCTTGACCATACCAAGCACATTACAACCTATTCGTGTGTACATGTTTAACCCCGCGATCAATGTTGCAACTTTGTAACTGTATATTGATCGCACTGAATAAACATCCGCCTAACGGTGCGGTCGTGCCTTTACTGTTACTCAGTTTCCATCCGCCTAACGGTTCGATCTTGCCTTTCCTTTGAGCTATTTCCATCCGCCAAAAAGTGCGGTCGGCCTCTTTAGTCTTCCTGGACTACTAATTCTTTCCAATCCGAAAGCACTAACTAACTAAGACTTTATAGAATTATTGTTAAAAATAAGTGATTAGAACTAAGATTTTATAGAATTAGTGTTAAATAATAAGTGACTAGAACTAACACTAAACAAATTAATAAAAACTAAAAAAACAAAAGAAGAATTAATGTTTAATAAAAGTTAACAAAATTAGCGACTTGACAACTTCAAACTTACAGTCTGAACGCACCCTTAAACCGATTACCGAACTGTCACTGTTAAAACAGCGTTAACGTCAATTCTCGGCCGTTATTCTCGTCCTAGTAGACAAGCAATTCATAGTGTTGTGAAAAAATTTTAATCAGAATATTCGCTTCTTGATGTTGCCGTGCCAGTGAGACTACGTTTTGCCCGAAGTGTGGAGAATATTGCTGCGGTAGATTCGACAGTCGCAAATCAGCTAAATCAGTCAATTTCACGGCGTTATCAAGAATTGGGCCTCTCCCAGAACATATTTTGGGGAATTTTGCTTAAGGATCTTGGCCTACACCCTTACAAGATCAAGCTGACTCAAGAACTAAAGCCACTTGATCCTTCATACGACGTACGTTCTCAAATCGGGCTCATGATGGAACAAAATGAAGAATATTGTCGCAAAATCATCTTCCGTGATGAAGCTCATTTTTGGTTAAACGGCTTCGTAAATAAGAAAAATAAACCTTCATGTACTTCATGAAACAGCACTTCATCTGCATAAAGTCACTGTTTGGTGTGGTTTTCATGCAGGTGGCGTCGTTGGACCGTTGTTTTTCGTCGATGAAAATGGCCGTCACGTTACGGTAAATGGTATTCGCTACAGAGACATGTTGGAATGTTATTTCTTTGAGCAATTGCATGAATTGGACATCAGTGATATGTGGTTCCAACAAGACGGTGCCACAAGCCACATCGAGTTATTGAAGTCGCAGTTCGGTAAATCGTGTGGTTGAACGCCTCTAGACTTTTTTCTTATGGTGCTATATTAAATCATGCCAACAAGCCGAAAATTGGGGTCAACGTATCGACCCGTGGTGGACATAATGAACAAAGTCGGATTTCATTCATAAGTGTTTTGAAAGTCATTCAAGCCAATAATATTTGTTTTGATATATCTCAAGTAGTTTGCATTTTATTTAAAAAATAAGTTGTCAAGTCCTTAATGAAAGACCCTTTATAACAAATTAGTCTTTTCTTCAATTTTTTTGGATAAAATAGGACGCTAAATAAAACGTAGACCTAAATGAGAGTAGTACTTCTCATTGAAATAAAAGAAAACAAAACACGAACCTCAAATCTAACTGCTTATGACAATTGACACTCTTGGATGTTTGTCAGACTTTCGCAATTGGTAAGGCACTGCAAAATTGTTTACATAAAATTTTCTCAATTTTGCAGTTCGGAGTCGACATAATATTGTAAGACCCTAACTTTTGTGCCAAAAGTATTACTTTGCATTACAAAAATGGTATAAGAAGCTTACTTTAATAAGGCCGTTTATGCCTGATATTTATATTATTTTCTTGTATAGGTACATACATACCAAAGCTTATTTCAATCAATAAACGGAGTTAACACCCTGAGAAAATGCACCGTTAGCAAAACGCAATCTACATTCTTTCGTGCATTTGCAGTCAACTCTCAGGAATATGAAACCAGTGCACGCGCCGAAGTATTTTTGCTGAAGTCAACAAGTTCCCATGGGAACACTCGAAGACGACACCGGAAACCTGTGGCGACCGTGAACCAGCTGCGGACTTAGAAGTAGAATTATTTGAGAATAAATTTTTAATCTAAGTTTGGACGTGACAAGGTGCAGTCGGGATACTATTCAATCGTGTAGATAATAAAGATTTAATTATAACGTAGTCTAAACAGTAGTCTTTGATTTCTTGCGAACCGTTGGACCAACCTCAGGTTGGTGTTCGTTTTTTTTGAAAATCCTTGACAGGATTTCGTAACTGGCGCCCGAGCAGTGAGCATTTTAAAACACTAAAATTCAGTGACCCATGAGAATAGTGAACATAACGAAATTAGAAGAATCAAAAAGTGGAAGTGAATATAACGGAATTAAAAACCGAAAATTGATTGTGAATATAACAAAATTAGAAAAATCAAAATTTGGAAGTGAACAAAACGGAATTAGAAACCGAAAACTAGTGAAGAAGTAAACTAAAGACATTACCAAAAGAGAAGCCTGAACAACATAGCAAACAAGAAGGAAGTCCAACAGAAACAGAAGAAAATGCACCTGGGAATATTGTAAGAGTATTTAGCGAATTAGTTTAAATCTATTTAAATCACATATATAATTCTTGAAACACAAAAGTTTCAGAGTAAGAGCATTTAAAATTTCTTATCTTGTACAAATATACAAACGCAATAAAAGGTAACTCCTTCCCCCCAGCCAAGAACATAAAAGTTCATGTCTAGGAGTAGTTCTCACGAAAAAAGGGACCAGTCAACTTTACTCTAAGTAGACAATTATATTGTTCGGTGGTGAAGACACTCGTACCGCAGTAGGTTGTTTGCAACTATTAACGCTCACGACTAAAAAGGATTCATACGAGCCTTCCAACCCGGAGTAGTCTGCCCGAAAGCTTAAGAGACTCTCATCGGACATCCGTGCTGAAGAGAAAAAGTATAAAAAATAACAAAAACATATTCATTGTGCGATTAACTTGTAAAATCCTTGTGCTTGCGATTCAACATACGCGAGTTGCCGTTAACACGTACTTCCACCCCCTTGTCCTTTTCTAGTTAATTATGGACGAGTTAAAAAATTCTGTGACACAAATCACAGGAGTCCTTAATAGCGTTCTCGAGCAATTGAGGACGATAGACACGAGAATACTGCAGATAGAACGAGCGAACCCCACCTCAGCGTTTCAATCCTTAACGGAGAGATTAACAAAGTTAGAAGGACATTTTCAGTCGTTTGAACTGAATAATACCGGCGGGGGTCCTACCCCACATATAGATACGGGGACTTTCGAACCATTTCGTGGTCCAAGTTCGGAACAGGAACTGAGAGAAATCTCAAAACTCCCCGACGCTGTAAAAGAATTACAGGTCTTTGATGGTAATCCTGTGCAATACATTTCATGGGTGCACAGTGTGGAGAACGTGCTTAAGGACTATGAAATAGTCCGAAGCAAGCCCATTTATCGGGCTATTCTACAGCACGTTCGTCAGAAAATAAGAGGCAAGGCTGACTCTGCCCTTGTCTCTTACAATGTATTTGACGACGGATGGGAAGGAATCAAAAGAATTTTGACCCTTCACTATGCCGATAAAAGAGACCTGAGAACCCTTGAAAACCAACTGAACAAACTCACCCAAGGCAGTACGCAAATCGATGACTTTTACGCCACAATCAACCACCAATTCTCTCTCATAGTAAATAAGGTAAGGGGTGAATCTCGCTCTCCCGAAATTCTCGACGCCTTAATAGAATCGTATCGCGATCGAGCCCTAGACGTCTTTATCCGAGGTCTTAATGGCGATCTGTCAAGACTCATTATAGTCCAAAAGCCTAGGACACTACCGGAGGCATATTCACTCTGTCTCGACATGCAAAATCTGAGCTACAGAAGCAACTCGGTGCATGCGAAAGCACTTAACCCTTATTCTGCCTCCACTCGCTACAATTTCAGGAACGATTCAAATCCCCCATACCCCTATTATAATAGAGGTCAGCAGGGGAACCGTTATCCATACCATAACCCAAACCTCAAGCAATACCCAAGCTCTCCGGAACCGCCACCAGGACCCACAGGACCGAAACCTCCCATTAAAATGGAATTGGGATCTGGTCAAAGTCGGAACGTTAATTACATGAATCGGCCAAACAATCCGTTTAAGAGGGAAGCCGGTTCAGACAATTATAGCAGACAGAAAGAACAAAGATTATACAACGTAGTAACAGTCATTTCAGGCAACCAGGGAAGTCACGAGGTGGAGGCCGAAGCCGACCAGGATTTTATGGAAGGGGCCTCTTTTCAAGCGTACCATACGTAGAATATGTTACGCGTAGCGGTAAAACCATTAATTTTCTCGTGGATACTGGTGCAAATAAAAATTTCATCAGATCCGAACTAGTATCAAAATCTATCCCTGTACAGACTCCCTTTAAAGTAGCTAGCCCTGCCGGAGAAATATCAATTAAAAACAAAACTGTTGGTAAATTCTTTTCTTCCCTTGGATGTGATTTAGATATCACATTCTTTATTCTACCCAATCTTCAATCCTTCGACGGGATCATCGGAGATGACACCTTGAAACAACTCAGGGCCGTAATAGACAGAGACCAAAACAGACTTATCATTAATTCAGATAGGCAAATTCCCCTCAAAAACCGGAAGGCAAACATGGTCAACAACTTGTCACTTACGTGCAAAAACGCTTCAGAACACGCAGAGCTTCAACTGCATCAATTATGCAAAAAATATGAGGAAATATTTGGACCAGTTTCCAACGAAAAGGTCAGAACATCCGTAAAAGCCGAAATCCGTTCTATTAATGACGACCCGATATATATGAAAAGCTATCCGTTTCCCGCTTGTATGCGGGAAGAAGTAGAAAAGCAAGTCAATGAATTATTGGTGGAAGGTATAATTAGACCCTCCAAGAGTCCATACAATTCATCCATCTGGATAGTACCTAAGAAACCAAAACCAAATGGGGACAAACAATACAGGATGGTTATTGACTTCAAGCGCTTAAATGCTGTAACCATTGCTGACGCATATCCTATTCCGGATATTAACGCTACACTTGCGAGCCTCGGTGACGCAAGATTTTTCACAACCCTTGACCTTACTTCCGGTTTCCATCAAATACTGATGAGTGAAAGGGACATTCACAAAACTGCATTTTCCACTATGAACGGGAAATACGAATTCCTGAGGCTACCATTCGGGCTCAAAAATGCGCCCGCCATATTTCAGCGCATGATTGACGAAGTGCTAAAGGAATTAATTTGCAAAATTTGCTACGTCTACATAGACGATATTATTATCTATAGCAAAACTGAAACCAGCCATCTGAAAGATATTGTTCAAGTGTGTTGTAGCTTTACTCCACCTTTGTACGGTTCTTCTAACCGATCACAGAGGGCGTGGGAACAAAAATGCATCGCACATCATCGCTCGTCTCTGATCAGAAGAAATAGTATATATAGCTGACGCATGTGCGTTCAGTTCTTCTCTTCTTTAAACACACACCACTTTTTGTAATCTTTGTAGTCTAAGGAAAAGGTGGTAATTCATTTTGCACGCGATTTATTTGTACTACGCATTAACATTAAAAGATAACTCTTTCGAATAAATAAATTCAGTATAAATTAGTTCAACTTTAATTCAATAAAATTTCACTCATTCACACCATTTTGCTTTGTGCTTTTATGAGTTTTTATTGGAAGAGCGAACCACGAGGAATTGTGCTATACATTTTTGGTCCAGACGAGCCGGATAAATCCAAGGAAAATTACACAATCCCGCGTGGGAATTTGGTCAGTGCTGCATTTAAATCGACATCCAAGTCGCCACCACACATCCACCAGCTTTTTTCACCGCGCGAGTACACATCGCCGTGCTAAACGCCTGGGGTTGTCCCAGTGTCGCCGCTATCCAATTAGTGCGCCGACATCCACGTCGTCACAACACATCCGCCAGCTTTACCACCGCGCGAGTACACACATCGCCGTGCTAAACGCCTGGGGTTGTCTCATTGTCGCCGCTAGCACAATTAGTGCGCCGACATCCACATCGTCACAGCACATCCGCCAGCTTTACCACCGCGCGAGTACACACATCGCCGTGCTAAACGCCTGGGGTTGTCTCATTGTCGCCGCTAGCACAATTAGTGCGCCGACATCCACATCGTCACAGCACATCCACCAGCTTTACCACCGCGCGAGTATACACATCGCCGTGCTAAACGCCTGGGGTTGTCTCATCGTCGCCGCTATTACAATTAGTGCGCCGACAACAACGTCATCAGCATCCTCATCAGTGCATCGACAACGTCAACTTCATCATCATCATCGTCAGTATTCTCATCCACGCATCAGGTATCTACTACGTAGTATATATATATATATTAATTATATTTACACACACCTTACATTATTTAACCCATACTGACTTCACATCAGAGACGAGCGATGATGTGCGATGCATTTTTGTAGTAACGTAGTAACAGTCATTTCAGGCAACCAGGGAAGTCACGAGGTGGAGGCCGAAGCCGACCAGGATTTTATGGAAGGGGCCTCTTTTCAAGCGTACCATACGTAGAATATGTTACGCGTAGCGGTAAAACCATTAATTTTCTCGTGGATACTGGTGCAAATAAAAATTTCATCAGATCCGAACTAGTATCAAAATCTATCCCTGTACAGACTCCCTTTAAAGTAGCTAGCCCTGCCGGAGAAATATCAATTAAAAACAAAACTGTTGGTAAATTCTTTTCTTCCCTTGGATGTGATTTAGATATCACATTCTTTATTCTACCCAATCTTCAATCCTTCGACGGGATCATCGGAGATGACACCTTGAAACAACTCAGGGCCGTAATAGACAGAGACCAAAACAGACTTATCATTAATTCAGATAGGCAAATTCCCCTCAAAAACCGGAAGGCAAACATGGTCAACAACTTGTCACTTACGTGCAAAAACGCTTCAGAACACGCAGAGCTTCAACTGCATCAATTATGCAAAAAATATGAGGAAATATTTGGACCAGTTTCCAACGAAAAGGTCAGAACATCCGTAAAAGCCGAAATCCGTTCTATTAATGACGACCCGATATATATGAAAAGCTATCCGTTTCCCGCTTGTATGCGGGAAGAAGTAGAAAAGCAAGTCAATGAATTATTGGTGGAAGGTATAATTAGACCCTCCAAGAGTCCATACAATTCATCCATCTGGATAGTACCTAAGAAACCAAAACCAAATGGGGACAAACAATACAGGATGGTTATTGACTTCAAGCGCTTAAATGCTGTAACCATTGCTGACGCATATCCTATTCCGGATATTAACGCTACACTTGCGAGCCTCGGTGACGCAAGATTTTTCACAACCCTTGACCTTACTTCCGGTTTCCATCAAATACTGATGAGTGAAAGGGACATTCACAAAACTGCATTTTCCACTATGAACGGGAAATACGAATTCCTGAGGCTACCATTCGGGCTCAAAAATGCGCCCGCCATATTTCAGCGCATGATTGACGAAGTGCTAAAGGAATTAATTTGCAAAATTTGCTACGTCTACATAGACGATATTATTATCTATAGCAAAACTGAAACCAGCCATCTGAAAGATATTGTTCAAGTGTGTTGTAGCTTTACTCCACCTTTGTACGGTTCTTCTAACCGATCACAGAGGGCGTGGGAACAAAAATGCATCGCACATCATCGCTCGTCTCTGATCAGAAGAAATAGTATATATAGCTGACGCATGTGCGTTCAGTTCTTCTCTTCTTTAAACACACACCACTTTTTGTAATCTTTGTAGTCTAAGGAAAAGGTGGTAATTCATTTTGCACGCGATTTATTTGTACTACGCATTAACATTAAAAGATAACTCTTTCGAATAAATAAATTCAGTATAAATTAGTTCAACTTTAATTCAATAAAATTTCACTCATTCACACCATTTTGCTTTGTGCTTTTATGAGTTTTTATTGGAAGAGCGAACCACGAGGAATTGTGCTATACATTTTTGGTCCTTCGAGCCGGATAAATCCAAGGAAAATTACACAATCCCGCGTGGGAATTTGGTCAGTGTTGCATCTAAATCGTATGCTTTGACATCCATACTAAGTGTTTGCAAGTTTCACCAAAAACGAAGCAAACAAAGTAAACAAAGAAAAAAAACAACCGAACAAATTCCGTAGCGTATAAACTGAAACCGTATCGCAACACCGAAAAGGAAAAAACAACGGGAAATATCCGTTATCAAGCACTACACTATCCCGCGAAATGATGGTTATCTATTTACAGTTTAAACTGATGACTGAATTAAATGAATTTAGTAAATATGATAAGTTATTTGGATATAAATATGTATTCAATATTAAATAAGTCAGTATGGGTTAAATAATGTAAGGTGTGTGTAAATATAATTAATATATATATATATACTACGTAGTAGATACCTGATGCGTGGATGAGAATACTGACGATGATGATGATGAAGTTGACGTTGTCGATGCACTGATGAGGATGCTGATGACGTTGTTGTCGGCGCACTAATTGTAATAGCGGCGACGATGAGACAACCCCAGGCGTTTAGCACGGCGATGTATATACTCGCGCGGTGGTAAAGCTGGTGGATGTGCTGTGACGATGTGGATGTCGGCGCACTAATTGTGCTAGCGGCGACAATGAGACAACCCCAGGCGTTTAGCACGGCGATGTGTGTACTCGCGCGGTGGTAAAGCTGGCGGATGTGCTGTGACGATGTGGATGTCGGCGCACTAATTGTGCTAGCGGCGACAATGAGACAACCCCAGGCGTTTAGCACGGCGATGTGTGTACTCGCGCGGTGGTAAAGCTGGCGGATGTGTTGTGACTAATTTATACTGAATTTATTTATTCGAAAGAGTTATCTTTTAATGTTAATGCGTAGTACAAATAAATCGCGTGCAAAATGAATTACCACCTTTTCCTTAGACTACAAAGATTACAAAAAGTGGTGTGTGTTTAAAGAAGAGAAGAACTGAACGCACATGCGTCAGCTATATATACTATTTCTTCTGATCAGAGACGAGCGATGATGTGCGATGCATTTTTGTTCCCACGCCCTCTGTGATCGGTTAGAAGAACCGTACAAAGGTGGAGTAAAGCTACAACACACTTGAACATCACCGCCCGCCTTGCAGTATTGCAAAATACAAAGTTGAATATTTAAGTTAATTTAAATTCCTATGTTTCTCGACTTTGCGTGAAACTTTTCAATTAACTTAACTTAAATATTCAACTTTGTATTTTGCAATACTGTAAGGCGGGCGGTGATGTTCAAGTGTGTTGTAGCTTTACTCCACCTTTGTACGGTTCTTCTAACCGATCACAGAGGGCGTGGGAACAAAAATGCATCGCACATCATCGCTCGTCTCTGATCAGAAGAAATAGTATATATAGCTGACGCATGTGCGTTCAGTTCTTCTCTTCTTTAAACACACACCACTTTTTGTAATCTTTGTAGTCTAAGGAAAAGGTGGTAATTCATTTTGCACGCGATTTATTTGTACTACGCATTAACATTAAAAGATAACTCTTTCGAATAAATAAATTCAGTATAAATTAGTTCAACTTTAATTCAATAAAATTTCACTCATTCACACCATTTTGCTTTGTGCTTTTATGAGTTTTTATTGGAAGAGCGAACCACGAGGAATTGTGCTATACATTTTTGGTCCAGACGAGCCGGATAAATCCAAGGAAAATTACACAATCCCGCGTGGGAATTTGGTCAGTGCTGCATTTAAATCGACATCCAAGTCGCCACCACACATCCACCAGCTTTTTTCACCGCGCGAGTACACATCGCCGTGCTAAACGCCTGGGGTTGTCCCAGTGTCGCCGCTATCCAATTAGTGCGCCGACATCCACGTCGTCACAACACATCCGCCAGCTTTACCACCGCGCGAGTACACACATCGCCGTGCTAAACGCCTGGGGTTGTCTCATTGTCGCCGCTAGCACAATTAGTGCGCCGACATCCACATCGTCACAGCACATCCGCCAGCTTTACCACCGCGCGAGTACACACATCGTCGTGCTAAACGCCTGGGGTTGTCTCATTGTCGCCGCTAGCACAATTAGTGCGCCGACATCCACATCGTCACAGCACATCCACCAGCTTTACCACCGCGCGAGTATACACATCGCCGTGCTAAACGCCTGGGGTTGTCTCATCGTCGCCGCTATTACAATTAGTGCGCCGACAACAACGTCATCAGCATCCTCATCAGTGCATCGACAACGTCAACTTCATCATCATCATCGTCAGTATTCTCATCCACGCATCAGGTATCTACTACGTAGTATATATATATATATTAATTATATTTACACACACCTTACATTATTTAACCCATACTGACTTCACATCAGAGACGAGCGATGATGTGCGATGCATTTTTGTAGTAACGTAGTAACAGTCATTTCAGGCAACCAGGGAAGTCACGAGGTGGAGGCCGAAGCCGACCAGGATTTTATGGAAGGGGCCTCTTTTCAAGCGTACCATACGTAGAATATGTTACGCGTAGCGGTAAAACCATTAATTTTCTCGTGGATACTGGTGCAAATAAAAATTTCATCAGATCCGAACTAGTATCAAAATCTATCCCTGTACAGACTCCCTTTAAAGTAGCTAGCCCTGCCCGAGAAATATCAATTAAAAACAAAACTGTTGGTAAATTCTTTTCTTCCCTTGGATGTGATTCACCCCTTTCGAACTATTAGTATATAAGCTAAGCATAAAAGCTAAATTATTTGTAAACTTTTAGTATATAAGCTAAACAATTTGTAAACATTAGTATATAAGAATTAAAGCTAAAGTAATTGTAAACTATTAGTATATAAGCTAAGCATAAAAGCTAAATTATTTGTAAACTTTTAGTATATAAGCTAAACAATTTGTAAACATTAGTATATAAGAATTAAAGCTAAAGTAATTGTCAACTATTAGTATATAAGCATTGAAGTTAAATTATTTGTAACCTTTTAGTATATAAGCATAAGCATTAAATTATTTGTAAACTAGTAGTATATAAGCATAAAAGCTAAATTATGGGTAATCTTTTAGTATATAAGCCTAAAAGCTAAACTAATTGTAAACTCGTAGTATATAAGCATAATCGCTAAGCAATTTGTAAACTATTAGCATATAATCATAAAACGGGAAAGCACATTTACCTAAGATAACAAGAATTAAAATTTATATAATTAAACGTTCCCCAAATTGTACAAGTGGCACGGGAAAAAAGAAATCAAGACATAGCATAATTTCTTTTTTCTCCCCCGGGCGGGTGGTGTGAAGGGACCACACCAGTGGCCACTTAATTGCTTACCCAGTTCTCATATGCTGGAACATCGAACCCGGAAGACGCGCGGCTATTACCTTCCAATTGAATTAAAGCCACAACCCAGTAAGATATCGGGTAGCACAGAGTAGAAATAATAATTAATTAAAAGTACCTCACCTGCTCACCGATATCTACTGAGGATGGCCAGCACAAAGCAAACCGAGGGAAAGATCGCTCAGGTTACAATTTCATACAAGCCATTATACAGGTGCGCGCGGGGCACATGATGTACTATCAAGCGCTGGATAATACGTCATGTGCTGAGCACGCAATTCTGGATGAATGTGTGAAGCGGTCATGAAACTTTGTGCCAAGGTAATAGTCAGCATTTAAAAATTATATTCGATAATGGGTTCGATATTTTTAGCATATGCAGCAATTAAACATGTATAAAAACCCCTAAATTTAATTAATAAAGTGGACTCTTATCCCAGAGTTCTTGAGACGAACCACGTTAGTTTTATTGTTGCGATTTCGCAGCGCTTACTAGGTTCGCTTCAACGAAAAGTCCCTCCCGTGCCTAGCAGGTAACTGCTGCCGGGAATCTGCTGACTGGCGCAATAGCCGAGGCAAGGGCAATCCTTCTCCCATAATTTTCTGTCATTTCTAGATCCAGCTTGCCCGACTGAACCCAGTCTAGTTGCACACCATAGCAAGACTTTACACCCCAACCCATTAATTTTAATGCGAAGTTTGTAACATACTTTTATATTTCCCGTAGATCCCTAAAAGTTACTATATTTATGATCAGCATCGATAGTAATGTCGATCTAGCCATGTCCGTCCGTCCGTCCGTCTGTCGGCAAAAATTAGGCCTTTAAACTGGACCTAGAGAGCTGAAATTTTAACCATATACTCTCTAGAGAGTCCCACTTAAGTGGGACATACATCTCAAAATAAAAAGTTGGGACTTATGTCCGTGCGCCACCGTGATAGGGCTATGTCCTTCTTTACAATTTACCCATACTTAGATTTTTGAAGCGTCCACTCATCTGGGGATACGAATATGAATAGAAAGCCGTCAGAAGCGTTTCGTTATGCTTTGTTCTTTATACATAAAGGTACACTTTTCGTTCTTAAGGTTGAGGTGTTGTGAAGTGCATTGCTTGACCATACCAAGCACATTACAACCTATTCGTGTGTACATGTTTAACCCCGCGATCAATGTTGCAACTTTGTAACTGTATATTGATCGCACTGAATAAACATCCGCCTAACGGTGCGGTCGTGCCTTTACTGTTACTCAGTTTCCATCCGCCTAACGGTTCGATCTTGCCTTTCCTTTGAGCTATTTCCATCCGCCAAAAAGTGCGGTCGGCCTCTTTAGTCTTCCTGGACTACTAATTCTTTCCAATCCGAAAGCACTAACTAACTAAGACTTTATAGAATTATTGTTAAAAATAAGTGATTAGAACTAAGATTTTATAGAATTAGTGTTAAATAATAAGTGACTAGAACTAACACTAAACAAATTAATAAAAACTAAAAAAACAAAAGAAGAATTAATGTTTAATAAAAGTTAACAAAATTAGCGACTTGACAACTTCAAACTTACAGTCTGAACGCACCCTTAAACCGATTACCGAACTGTCACTGTTAAAACAGCGTTAACGTCAATTCTCGGCCGTTATTCTCGTCCTAGTAGACAAGCAATTCATAGTGTTGTGAAAAAATTTGAATCAGAATATTCGCTTCTTGATGTTGCCGTGCCAGTGAGACTACGTTTTGCCCGAAGTGTGGAGAATATTGCTGCGGTAGATTCGACAGTCGCAAATCAGCTAAATCAGTCAATTTCACGGCGTTATCAAGAATTGGGCCTCTCCCAGAACATATTGTGGGGAATTTTGCTTAAGGATCTTGGCCTACACCCTTACAAGATCAAGCTGACTCAAGAACTAAAGCCACTTGATCCTTCATACGACGTACGTTCTCAAATCGGGCTCATGATGGAACAAAATGAAGAATATTGTCGCAAAATCATCTTCCGTGATGAAGCTCATTTTTGGTTAAACGGCTTCGTAAATAAGAAAAATAAACCTTCATGTACTTCATGAAACAGCACTTCATCTGCATAAAGTCACTGTTTGGTGTGGTTTTCATGCAGGTGGCGTCGTTGGACCGTTGTTTTTCGTCGATGAAAATGGCCGTCACGTTACGGTAAATGGTATTCGCTACAGAGACATGTTGGAATGTTATTTCTTTGAGCAATTGCATGAATTGGACATCAGTGATATGTGGTTCCAACAAGACGGTGCCACAAGCCACATCGAGTTATTGAAGTCGCAGTTCGGTAAATCGTGTGGTTGAACGCCTCTAGACTTTTTTCTTATGGTGCTATATTAAATCATGCCAACAAGCCGAAAATTGGGGTCAACGTATCGACCCGTGGTGGACATAATGAACAAAGTCGGATTTCATTCATAAGTGTTTTGAAAGTCATTCAAGCCAATAATATTTGTTTTGATATATCTCAAGTAGTTTGCATTTTATTTAAAAAATAAGTTGTCAAGTCCTTAATGAAAGACCCTTTATAACAAATTAGTCTTTTCTTCAATTTTTTTGGATAAAATAGGACGCTAAATAAAACGTAGACCTAAATGAGAGTAGTACTTCTCAGTGAAATAAAAGAAAACAAAACACGAACCTCAAATCTAACTGCTTATGACAATTGACACTCTTGGATGTTTGTCAGACTTTCGCAATTGGTAAGGCACTGCAAAATTGTTTACATAAAATTTTCTCAATTTTGCAGTTCGGAGTCGACATAATATTGTAAGACCCTAACTTTTGTGCCAAAAGTATTACTTTGCATTACAAAAATGGTATAAGAAGCTTACTTTAATAAGGCCGTTTATGCCTGATATTTATATTATTTTCTTGTATAGGTACATACATACCAAAGCTTATTTCAATCAATAAACGGAGTTAACACCCTGAGAAAATGCACCGTTAGCAAAACGCAATCTACATTCTTTCGTGCATTTGCAGTCAACTCTCAGGAATATGAAACCAGTGCACGCGCCGAAGTATTTTTGCTGAAGTCAACAAGTTCCCATGGGAACACTCGAAGACGACACCGGAAACCTGTGGCGACCGTGAACCAGCTGCGGACTTAGAAGTAGAATTATTTGAGAATAAATTTTTAATCTAAGTTTGGACGTGACAAGGTGCAGTCGGGATACTATTCAATCGTGTAGATAATAAAGATTTAATTATAACGTAGTCTAAACAGTAGTCTTTGATTTCTTGCGAACCGTTGGACCAACCTCAGGTTGGTGTTCGTTTTTTTTGAAAATCCTTGACAGGATTTCGTAACTGGCGCCCGAGCAGTGAGCATTTTAAAACACTAAAATTCAGTGACCCATGAGAATAGTGAACATAACGAAATTAGAAGAATCAAAAAGTGGAAGTGAATATAACGGAATTAAAAACCGAAAATTGATTGTGAATATAACAAAATTAGAAAAATCAAAATTTGGAAGTGAACAAAACGGAATTAGAAACCGAAAACTAGTGAAGAAGTAAACTAAAGACATTACCAAAAGAGAAGCCTGAACAACATAGCAAACAAGAAGGAAGTCCAACAGAAACAGAAGAAAATGCACCTGGGAATATTGTAAGAGTATTTAGCGAATTAGTTTAAATCTATTTAAATCACATATATAATTCTTGAAACACAAAAGTTTCAGAGTAAGAGCATTTAAAATTTCTTATCTTGTACAAATATACAAACGCAATAAAAGGTAACTCCTTCCCCCCAGCCAAGAACATAAAAGTTCATGTCTAGGAGTAGTTCTCACGAAAAAAGGGACCAGTCAACTTTACTCTAAGTAGACAATTATATTGTTCGGTGGTGAAGACACTCGTACCGCAGTAGGTTGTTTGCAACTATTAACGCTCACGACTAAAAAGGATTCATACGAGCCTTCCAACCCGGAGTAGTCTGCCCGAAAGCTTAAGAGACTCTCATCGGACATCCGTGCTGAAGAGAAAAAGTATAAAAAATAACAAAAACATATTCATTGTGCGATTAACTTGTAAAATCCTTGTGCTTGCGATTCAACATACGCGAGTTGCCGTTAACACGTACTTCCACCCCCTTGTCCTTTTCTAGTTAATTATGGACGAGTTAAAAAATTCTGTGACACAAATCACAGGAGTCCTTAATAGCGTTCTCGAGCAATTGAGGACGATAGACACGAGAATACTGCAGATAGAACGAGCGAACCCCACCTCAGCGTTTCAATCCTTAACGGAGAGATTAACAAAGTTAGAAGGACATTTTCAGTCGTTTGAACTGAATAATACCGGCGGGGGTCCTACCCCACATATAGATACGGGGACTTTCGAACCATTTCGTGGTCCAAGTTCGGAACAGGAACTGAGAGAAATCTCAAAACTCCCCGACGCTGTAAAAGAATTACAGGTCTTTGATGGTAATCCTGTGCAATACATTTCATGGGTGCACAGTGTGGAGAACGTGCTTAAGGACTATGAAATAGTCCGAAGCAAGCCCATTTATCGGGCTATTCTACAGCACGTTCGTCAGAAAATAAGAGGCAAGGCTGACTCTGCCCTTGTCTCTTACAATGTATTTGACGACGGATGGGAAGGAATCAAAAGAATTTTGACCCTTCACTATGCCGATAAAAGAGACCTGAGAACCCTTGAAAACCAACTGAACAAACTCACCCAAGGCAGTACGCAAATCGATGACTTTTACGCCACAATCAACCACCAATTCTCTCTCATAGTAAATAAGGTAAGGGGTGAATCTCGCTCTCCCGAAATTATCGACGCCTTAATAGAATCGTATCGCGATCGAGCCCTAGACGTCTTTATCCGAGGTCTTAATGGCGATCTGTCAAGACTCATTATAGTCCAAAAGCCTAGGACACTACCGGAGGCATATTCACTCTGTCTCGACATGCAAAATCTGAGCTACAGAAGCAACTCGGTGCATGCGAAAGCACTTAACCCTTATTCTGCCTCCACTCGCTACAATTTCAGGAACGATTCAAATCCCCCATACCCCTATTATAATAGAGGTCAGCAGGGGAACCGTTATCCATACCATAACCCAAACCTCAAGCAATACCCAAGCTCTCCGGAACCGCCACCAGGACCCACAGGACCGAAACCTCCCATTAAAATGGAATTGGGATCTGGTCAAAGTCGGAACGTTAATTACATGAATCGGCCAAACAATCCGTTTAAGAGGGAAGCCGGTTCAGACAATTATAGCAGACAGAAAGAACAAAGATTATACAACGTAGTAACAGTCATTTCAGGCAACCAGGGAAGTCACGAGGTGGAGGCCGAAGCCGACCAGGATTTTATGGAAGGGGCCTCTTTTCAAGCGTACCATACGTAGAATATGTTACGCGTAGCGGTAAAACCATTAATTTTCTCGTGGATACTGGTGCAAATAAAAATTTCATCAGATCCGAACTAGTATCAAAATCTATCCCTGTACAGACTCCCTTTAAAGTAGCTAGCCCTGCCGGAGAAATATCAATTAAAAACAAAACTGTTGGTAAATTCTTTTCTTCCCTTGGATGTGATTTAGATATCACATTCTTTATTCTACCCAATCTTCAATCCTTCGACGGGATCATCGGAGATGACACCTTGAAACAACTCAGGGCCGTAATAGACAGAGACCAAAACAGACTTATCATTAATTCAGATAGGCAAATTCCCCTCAAAAACCGGAAGGCAAACATGGTCAACAACTTGTCACTTACGTGCAAAAACGCTTCAGAACACGCAGAGCTTCAACTGCATCAATTATGCAAAAAATATGAGGAAATATTTGGACCAGTTTCCAACGAAAAGGTCAGAACATCCGTAAAAGCCGAAATCCGTTCTATTAATGACGACCCGATATATATGAAAAGCTATCCGTTTCCCGCTTGTATGCGGGAAGAAGTAGAAAAGCAAGTCAATGAATTATTGGTGGAAGGTATAATTAGACCCTCCAAGAGTCCATACAATTCATCCATCTGGATAGTACCTAAGAAACCAAAACCAAATGGGGACAAACAATACAGGATGGTTATTGACTTCAAGCGCTTAAATGCTGTAACCATTGCTGACGCATATCCTATTCCGGATATTAACGCTACACTTGCGAGCCTCGGTGACGCAAGATTTTTCACAACCCTTGACCTTACTTCCGGTTTCCATCAAATACTGATGAGTGAAAGGGACATTCACAAAACTGCATTTTCCACTATGAACGGGAAATACGAATTCCTGAGGCTACCATTCGGGCTCAAAAATGCGCCCGCCATATTTCAGCGCATGATTGACGATGTGCTAAAGGAATTAATTTGCAAAATTTGCTACGTCTACATAGACGATATTATTATCTATAGCAAAACTGAAACCAGCCATCTGAAAGATATTGTTCAAGTGTGTTGTAGCTTTACTCCACCTTTGTACGGTTCTTCTAACCGATCACAGAGGGCGTGGGAACAAAAATGCATCGCACATCATCGCTCGTCTCTGATCAGAAGAAATAGTATATATAGCTGACGCATGTGCGTTCAGTTCTTCTCTTCTTTAAACACACACCACTTTTTGTAATCTTTGTAGTCTAAGGAAAAGGTGGTAATTCATTTTGCACGCGATTTATTTGTACTACGCATTAACATTAAAAGATAACTCTTTCGAATAAATAAATTCAGTATAAATTAGTTCAACTTTAATTCAATAAAATTTCACTCATTCACACCATTTTGCTTTGTGCTTTTATGAGTTTTTATTGGAAGAGCGAACCACGAGGAATTGTGCTATACATTTTTGGTCCTTCGAGCCGGATAAATCCAAGGAAAATTACACAATCCCGCGTGGGAATTTGGTCAGTGTTGCATCTAAATCGTATGCTTTGACATCCATACTAAGTGTTTGCAAGTTTCACCAAAAACGAAGCAAACAAAGTAAACAAAGAAAAAAAACAACCGAACAAATTCCGTAGCGTATAAACTGAAACCGTATCGCAACACCGAAAAGGAAAAAACAACGGGAAATATCCGTTATCAAGCACTACACTATCCCGCGAAATGATGGTTATCTATTTACAGTTTAAACTGATGACTGAATTAAATGAATTTAGTAAATATGATAAGTTATTTGGATATAAATATGTATTTAATATTAAATAAGTCAGTATGGGTTAAATAATGTAAGGTGTGTGTAAATATAATTAATATATATATATATACTACGTAGTAGATACCTGATGCGTGGATGAGAATACTGACGATGATGATGATGAAGTTGACGTTGTCGATGCACTGATGAGGATGCTGATGACGTTGTTGTCGGCGCACTAATTGTAATAGCGGCGACGATGAGACAACCCCAGGCGTTTAGCACGGCGATGTGTATACTCGCGCGGTGGTAAAGCTGGTGGATGTGCTGTGACGATGTGGATGTCGGCGCACTAATTGTGCTAGCGGCGACAATGAGACAACCCCAGGCGTTTAGCACGGCGATGTGTGTACTCGCGCGGTGGTAAAGCTGGCGGATGTGCTGTGACGATGTGGATGTCGGCGCACTAATTGTGCTAGCGGCGACAATGAGACAACCCCAGGCGTTTAGCTCGGCGATGTGTGTACTCGCGCGGTGGTAAAGCTGGCGGATGTGTTGTGACTAATTTATACTGAATTTATTTATTCGAAAGAGTTATCTTTTAATGTTAATGCGTAGTACAAATAAATCGCGTGCAAAATGAATTACCACCTTTTCCTTAGACTACAAAGATTACAAAAAGTGGTGTGTGTTTAAAGAAGAGAAGAACTGAACGCACATGCGTCAGCTATATATACTATTTCTTCTGATCAGAGACGAGCGATGATGTGCGATGCATTTTTGTTCCCACGCCCTCTGTGATCGGTTAGAAGAACCGTACAAAGGTGGAGTAAAGCTACAACACACTTGAACATCACCGCCCGCCTTGCAGTATTGCAAAATACAAAGTTGAATATTTAAGTTAATTTAAATTCCTATGTTTCTCGACTTTGCGTGAAACTTTTCAATTAACTTAACTTAAATATTCAACTTTGTATTTTGCAATACTGCAAGGCGGGCGGTGATGTTCAAGTGTGTTGTAGCTTTACTCCACCTTTGTACGGTTCTTCTAACCGATCACAGAGGGCGTGGGAACAAAAATTCATCGCACATCATCGCTCGTCTCTGATCAGAAGAAATAGTATATATAGCTGACGCATGTGCGTTCAGTTCTTCTCTTCTTTAAACACACACCACTTTTTGTAATCTTTGTAGTCTAAGGAAAAGGTGGTAATTCATTTTGCACGCGATTTATTTGTACTACGCATTAACATTAAAAGATAACTCTTTCGAATAAATAAATTCAGTATAAATTAGTTCAACTTTAATTCAATAAAATTTCACTCATTCACACCATTTTGCTTTGTGCTTTTATGAGTTTTTATTGGAAGAGCGAACCACGAGGAATTGTGCTATACATTTTTGGTCCAGACGAGCCGGATAAATCCAAGGAAAATTACACAATCCCGCGTGGGAATTTGGTCAGTGCTGCATTTAAATCGACATCCAAGTCGCCACCACACATCCACCAGCTTTTTTCACCGCGCGAGTACACATCGCCGTGCTAAACGCCTGGGGTTGTCCCAGTGTCGCCGCTATCCAATTAGTGCGCCGACATCCACGTCGTCACAACACATCCGCCAGCTTTACCACCGCGCGAGTACACACATCGCCGTGCTAAACGCCTGGGGTTGTCTCATTGTCGCCGCTAGCACAATTAGTGCGCCGACATCCACATCGTCACAGCACATCCGCCAGCTTTACCACCGCGCGAGTACACACATCGTCGTGCTAAACGCCTGGGGTTGTCTCATTGTCGCCGCTAGCACAATTAGTGCGCCGACATCCACATCGTCACAGCACATCCACCAGCTTTACCACCGCGCGAGTATACACATCGCCGTGCTAAACGCCTGGGGTTGTCTCATCGTCGCCGCTATTACAATTAGTGCGCCGACAACAACGTCATCAGCATCCTCATCAGTGCATCGACAACGTCAACTTCATCATCATCATCGTCAGTATTCTCATCCACGCATCAGGTATCTACTACGTAGTATATATATATATATTAATTATATTTACACACACCTTACATTATTTAACCCATACTGACTTCACATCAGAGACGAGCGATGATGTGCGATGCATTTTTGTTCCCACGCCCTCTGTGATCGGTTAGAAGAACCGTACAAAGGTGGAGTAAAGCTACAACACACTTGAACATCACCGCCCGCCTTGCAGTATTGCAAAATACAAAGTTGAATATTTAAGTTAATTTAAATTCCTATGTTTCTCGACTTTGCGTGAAACTTTTCAATTAACTTAACTTAAATATTCAACTTTGTATTTTGCAATACTGCAAGGCGGGCGGTGATGTTCAAGTGTGTTGTAGCTTTACTCCACCTTTGTACGGTTCTTCGAACCGATCACAGAGGGCGTGGGAACAAAAATGCATCGCACATCATCGCTCGTCTCTGATCAGAAGAAATAGTATATATAGCTGACGCATGTGCGTTCAGTTCTTCTCTTCTTTAAACACACACCACTTTTTGTAATCTTTGTAGTCTAAGGAAAAGGTGGTAATTCATTTTGCACGCGATTTATTTGTACTACGCATTAACATTAAAAGATAACTCTTTCGAATAAATAAATTCAGTATAAATTAGTTCAACTTTAATTCAATAAAATTTCACTCATTCACACCATTTTGCTTTGTGCTTTTATGAGTTTTTATTGGAAGAGCGAACCACGAGGAATTGTGCTATACATTTTTGGTCCAGACGAGCCGGATAAATCCAAGGAAAATTACACAATCCCGCGTGGGAATTTGGTCAGTGCTGCATTTAAATCGACATCCAAGTCGCCACCACACATCCACCAGCTTTTTTCACCGCGCGAGTACACATCGCCGTGATAAACGCCTGGGGTTGTCCCAGTGTCGCCGCTATCCAATTAGTGCGCCGACATCCACGTCGTCACAACACATCCGCCAGCTTTACCACCGCGCGAGTACACACATCGCCGTGCTAAACGCCTGGGGTTGTCTCATTGTCGCCGCTAGCACAATTAGTGCGCCGACATCCACATCGTCACAGCACATCCGCCAGCTTTACCACCGCGCGAGTACACACATCGCCGTGCTAAACGCCTGGGGTTGTCTCATTGTCGCCGCTAGCACAATTAGTGCGCCGACATCCACATCGTCACAGCACATCCACCAGCTTTACCACCGCGCGAGTATACACATCGCCGTGCTAAACGCCTGGGGTTGTCTCATCGTCGCCGCTATTACAATTAGTGCGCCGACAACAACGTCATCAGCATCCTCATCAGTGCATCGACAACGTCAACTTCATCATCATCATCGTCAGTATTCTCATCCACGCATCAGGTATCTACTACGTAGTATATATATATATATTAATTATATTTACACACACCTTACATTATTTAACCCATACTGACTTATTTAATATTGAATACATATTTATATCCAAATAACTTATCATATTTACTAAATTCATTTAATTCAGTCATCAGTTTAAACTGTAAACAGATAACCATCATTTCGCGGGATAGTGTAGTGCTTGATAACGGATATTTCCCGTTGTTTTTTCCTTTTCGGTGTTGCGATACGGTTTCAGTTTATACGCTACGGAATTTGTTCGGTTGTTTTTTTTCTCGCATGGCTATCAATTTTTTTTTTGATCTACCATGAGTGTGTTGGAGGATGTCATTTTGGCCAGCGATACGTTGGTTGAATTCCATGCCGCGTTTAAAGAAGAAGCCACGTCCTCATTTACGCTTTCCCTTTTGGAAGCTTATCATTGTGAACTCACTGATTTGTGGCAGCAATGTAAGCGTGCTTATTCGACGTACGTAAGCAAATCTTTTGAAGATTCTACTTTCAAAGAATCTCTTGAAGTTGTCAAGGCAAAATACCAGCACTCTTCGAAAACATATCTACAATGTTTGGGCGAGCTCTTGGAACGTAAAAAATCTTTTCAATCGGATTCAAAAACGTCCCCTAAAATAGATTCTGGGATGGAAAATCATATGGGTAAAGAGTTGTTTGCCAATCACATTCATCTTCCGCCATGTGATACCGAAATTTTCCATGGCAACTACGTAGACTGGCCCTCATTTAGGGATATGTTTACGGCAGTATACATTAATCATTCCAAGATTACTCCGGTTCAAAAGCTATTTCATTTACGGGCAAAGACCAAGGGTGATGCCTTCAATATAGTAAGCAAGTTTGCCTTGACGGATGATAACTTTACGTTAGCTTGGAACGCACTTCGTGATCGATATGAGAATAAAAGAATTCTTGTAAATAATCATTTGAAAATAGTACTCAATCAGCCCTCGATTACAGTTGAATCGGCGAAAGCCATCAAAGATCTTCAAAGCAACATCTACGATGCCTTGCTTGCATTAAAGTCGTACGGTATACTCATCGATAAATGGGATGCATTTATCACCTATTGGTGTTCCACCCGTCTTCCAGATAGAACTCTTGCTCTCTGGGAAGAATCTTTATCCGACCCAACTGAAATTCCTTCATGGGTTTCTATGAACACATTTCTCTCAAATCGCTACAGGGTTTTAGAAAGTGTTTTGGAAATGCATCCCGCAGATAAAAACCCTCGCACCAGTGCCCCCAGACTTCCAACACCAACCATGCCGCGTGTTCGAGCACATCATACAAAGATGCAGTCAGCATGCAGAGTTTGTAAAGGCTCCCACGTTCTAAGGCTTTGTCCTACTTTTCTAGGTATGAGCATCGCGACTCGGCGAGACTGGGTACGAAACTATAAACATTGCTACAATTGTTTAGCAGTTACCCATAACGTGGGTACGTGCCCCAGTACAAACACTTGCCTTACGTGCAAAGGCAAGCACCATACGCTGTTGCATGCTCCTCCGGTGTCCCAAGGCCAGGGAATTACTCAAACTCCTGCTCCACATGGCGCATCCTCACAGCCTGCATCTAGCTCTACCATACAGTCCACTCCTGAGTTCATCGCTCAATCCCATTTCACAAAAACTGCTCCCAAGCACTGCTGGCAACTGCGGTGGTACACATCCGTCATCATAACACTGATTTTGAGGTGCGTGCCTTATTGGATTCGGGCTCCGAAGCTTCTTTTATATCGGAATAAATGCAAACACGTTTGAACTTACCAGTTCGGGCGGTGCAAGCTCAAATTACTGGAGTCAGTTCCACGCCTACGGCTGCCTCCTCAAAGCTATGTTCTTTTACGCTTGTCTCAAAAGCAGATTCCAATTTTTCGCTCCCCGTACACGCACTTGTATTGAAGAAGGTGACAGGCAACTTGCCTTCACTGCCTATTAACACTACAGGTCGCAAAGCTCACTTTGACTTCCCATTAGCGGACCCCTACTTTGATAGAAGCGCGAAGATCGATGTGCTGATCGGAGCAAATCTATACCCTTTCGTGCTTCGTGAGGGCATTAAAACTAACGTTCTGAGCACCCTCATGGCTCAAAACACCGTTTTTGGATGGGTACTTCTTGGGCCCCTATCCCCGCCAACCGCTAACAATATATCCGCCGTCACCACAGTAGTATCACACTTCAGTGATGTCAGCCTTGCCCAAGATCTTCAGAACTTCTGGAAATTGGAGGAATTACCTCAGAAACCCCTGCTTTCAGCAGCCGAGACATATTGTGAAAATTTGTATAGGGAGACTACGTGTCGAAATACGAGTGGGCGATATGTCGTTCGGTTGCCCTTTAAAGAGGAATTTCAAAGGGGACTTGAACTAGGGAATTCCCGAGACAACGTTATGCGGCAGTTCCTGCGGAACGAGTCGCGTCTTCTTGCCAAACCTGAATTGAAAAGCGAATATGACAGTGTTCTGTCTCAATATGCTCTGCTAGGACATATGCAACCTACCACTTCACGAGAAATCGCTTCCAACCAGGGAATCCAATCGTTTTATTTGTCTCACCATGCCGTCATCAAACCTGATAGTCTCAGTACTAAGGTCAGAGTGGTGTTCAATGCTTCAAATGCAACCTCCACGGGCAATAGCTTAAATGATGTGCTTTATCCGGGACCTACCCTCCAGGCAGACATTACATTGCTCCTCTTAAATTGGCGCCTGTACAAGTACGTTTTCAACAGTGATGTTGAGAAAATGTACCGCCAAATACTCGTACACCCTGACCAAACACCTTTTCAGCGAATTTTATTCCGAAAAACCCCTAACGATACTCTTACCGATTTTGAACTCACAACGGTAACCTTTGGCATCAATTGTGCCCCTTACTTGGCCATTAGAACGATTCACCAATTGGCCGACGATGTCCAACTTACTCACCCCCTCGCTTCGCGAATCCTCAAACAAGAAATCTACGTAGATGATGTCCTATCTGGAGCCCATGATTTAGCCACGGCTCAAAGATCCCAACACGAACTCACTTCCGTGTTAGATTCCGCTGGTTTCACTTTGAAGAAGTGGACATCCAATACAATGCAGATATTGGAACATCTTCCCAAAGATTCTCTTTTAAACGAAGGTTTTCTAAAGTTTGAGGATTCCAGCACACTTAAAACCCTTGGAGTACGATGGAATGCAACGTCGGATGCCTTTTATTTCACCACTCACAGCAATCCGAGTTCCGCAACCTTTACGAAGACGACCGTACTCTCGCTTATTGCTAAACTTTATGATCCCATGGGTTGGATTGCTCCTGTGGTTGTGACTGCCAAGATCCTGATGCAGCAAATATGGAAAGACCACACAGATTGGGATGAAAATCTTACGCTTTCCACTGCAGCCAAGTGGCAGGCATTCGTATCCAATCTTTCTGAGGTGCATTGCCTTCGCATTCCGAGATGGGTAGACTACTCCCCTTGGTCTGCGATCCAGATTCACGGTTTTTGCGACTCTTCGGAAAAGGCCTATGCCGCCTGTCTGTACCTACGGGTACAAACCAGTTCACGTGGGGTTACCTCCCATTTGCTGTGGGCCAAATCCAAAGTCGCACCCGTGAATCCAATTTCGCTGCCAAGATTGGAACTGCAGGGAGCAGTCCTACTCTCTCGGATGGTTAAGCTACTTTCAGAAAATTCTGCGCTTTCCACCTGTTCTGACGTTCACTTATGGACCGATTCAACCATTGTGTTGGCTTGGCTCAACAAGCATCCTAGTTCTTGGAAAACGTTCGTGGCCAACAGGACGTCCGAAATTCTTGATAACACCCCCCATATCAATTGGTCTCACGTTAGTTCCTCAGACAACCCCGCTGATCTGGCAACCCGTGGTGTAACCCCCCGGGACCTCCAAGCTAGTCGCTTGTGGTGGGAAGGGCCCGCCTGGCTTCAGCAACCCCAAACATCATGGCCGGCTGCAGTTCCGATTCCTCCAGAGGATACACGTTTAGAAAGAAAACCCGTCCAAAGTTTGTCCAATAATATTTCTCAGGACTTTGAGTTACTACTCGGTCGATTTTCATCCTGGCATAAAGCCATTTGCGTCCTGGCTTATGTATTTAGATTTTTCAATGCATCTCGTGATCGCCTGCTACGGGCCACCTACACGTCTCTTACACTTTCCCATCAAGAGATCAGTGACACCAAGACAAAGCTCATCTGCCTAACGCAATGGAAATATTTTCCATCCGACTGCAAGTCTTTGGCTCAAGGACACCCTTTATCATCCAAAAGTTGGCTACTCAATTTCAACGCCTTCCTGGACGCGAAGGGACTCGTTACGTCACATGGTAGGTTAGCCTTGTCAACACTATCCTTTTCGGAACGGTTCCCCATTCTACTTCCCTACAATTGTCTTTTCTCTCAACTCTTGGTCGCATACGTTCACAATCTCTCACTCCACGGGGATGTCCAACTAATGACCCGTATGATACGGTCCGAATACTGGATACCAAAATTGAAGAATTTGGTAAAAAAGCAAATTCGGTCGTGTCCAGTCTGTATTCGCTATCGAAACCGCTGTAGGACTCAATTGATGGGAGCACTGCCTAAAGAACGCACCGTTCTAACCCGACCCTTTTTTAATATCGGCCTCGATTTCGCGGGTCCGTTTTTACTCAAGACGTATTATGGGAGAAAATGTCGTCTCGACAAAGGCTACGCTTGCCTCTTCATTTGCTTCTCAACACGCGCCATTCACCTGGAAGCGGTCAGTGATCTCTCTGCACCAGCCTTCTTGGCCGCATTCACCCGTTTTGTTTCTCGTCGTGGTACACCCGCACAAGTATTTTCCGACAATGGTACCAATTTTGTCAAGGCTTCTAAACTATTGGCGTGCGATTTTCAAAAGGCCATCCTGCATGGTTCGCATCCAAATGCGCATCACTATGCCCAAATCAAATGGAACTTTATACCCCCCGGCGCGCCACACATGGGAGGCCTGTGGGAAGCGGGTGTCAAAAGTTTTAAATTGCATTCTTGCACGTATCGAAGCCATTTTAAATTCTCGCCCCATTTCACCCATGTCAGAGAACATTTCTGACATTGTACCGCTCACCCCTAGTCATTTTCTCACTGGCAGTCTGCTGCAAGGTCCTCCGGAACCTTCTTATTGTGAACAGTCACCAAGTGTTATGAATCGTTGGAAGAAGCTAAAGATACTCCATCATCAATTAGCCGTTAGATGGAAGGAGGAGTATCTTAAGGAACTCCATAAAAGGTATAAATGGAAAAATCCCCAACGCGATATTCAGCTCAATGATTTGGTCATAGTTCGCAACGAGAATTTACCACCGAGCGAATGGAGATTGGGTCGCGTATTGAAGGTGTATCCCGGTCCCGACCGTCGAGTCCGAGTGGCTGATGTGAAAACTCAAAAGGGAATTATCACCCGTTCGGTGGCCAAACTTTGCATTCTCCAGCCATACTAACAGGTCACTAGCCTATGCGAAAAAAAGGGGTTTGATCTCATTCCACGAAAACATAATCGCCATCTATCAGAACCCAAAAACGAAAAACCCTCTTTTTTTATTATTCTTCGTCGTCCTAAAATTTATTTCGAAGATTTATTTACGATGGTTGTTTATCTAAAATAAATTCTATTCTATATTCCTGTATATTTTTAAGCACGATTCTATGATCAAGCAGTTTAATTTAAATTCCTATGTTTCTCGACTTTGCGTGAAACTTTTCAATTAACTTAACTTAAATATTCAACTTTGTATTTTGCAATACTGCAAGGCGGGCGGTGATGTTCAAGTGTGTTGTAGCTTTACTCCACCTTTGTACGGTTCTTCTAACCGATCACAGAGGGCGTGGGAACAAAAATGCATCGCACATCATCGCTCGTCTCTGATCAGAAGAAATAGTATATATAGCTGACGCATGTGCGTTCAGTTCTTCTCCTCTTTAAACACACACCACTTTTTGTAATCTTTGTAGTCTAAGGAAAAGGTGGTAATTCATTTTGCACGCGATTTATTTGTACTACGCATTAACATTAAAAGATAACTCTTTCGAATAAATAAATTCAGTATAAATTAGTTCAACTTTAATTCAATAAAATTTCACTCATTCACACCATTTTGCTTTGTGCTTTTATGAGTTTTTATTGGAAGAGCGAACCACGAGGAATTGTGCTATACAGATATCGAAACCGTTTTTGAGAAAATTTATAACGCTGGATTGAAGATCAATCTAGAGAAGACCCAGTTTATGGAAAAAAGGGTTGAGTTCCTCGGTTATCTCGTTACGGATCCAAAGAAGGTCAAAGCTATCGAAACAATCTTACCCCCTGAAAGAGCTAAAGAGCTTCCTCGGCTTAACGTCGTATTATCGAAGATTTATTCGGGATTACGCTAAGATAGCTAAGCCTCTCACAAATATGACCAGAGGAGAACTAGCACAAGTAAAGGCCAACCAATCGAAGAATGTCCCTATAACACTTGACGAAGAAGCACTGAAAGCATTCAGGAATCTGAAAGAATTACTTACATCAGCCGAAGTCCTAGCCTTCCCAGACTTTGATAGACCATTTAATCTGACAACAGACGCCTCTGATTACGCCATTGGAGCCGTGTTGTCCCAGGGGGAGCAAGGGAAGGACAGACCGGTGGCATATATTTCACGATCCTTGAACAGGACTGAGGAGGGATATGCTACAAACGAAAAAGAACTACGAGCCATAGTATGGGCGCTCGAGAATCTAAGGAACTACATTTACGGGGCAAAAAAAAATAAGAATATTCACGGACTATTTGGGCGTTACATCTGCTAGGAGGTCTGTCAGTCGAGGGACGCCGCAAGGCGGTGTTCTTTCTCCCCTTCTCTGGAACTTGGTGGTGAACAAACTACTGATAAACCTGGAAGGGGAGGGCTGCAGAGTGATTGCCTATGCGGATGATGTTGCTATTGCCGTCTCTGGGAAACACCTCAACACCATAAAGGAACTCCTGCAAAACGCTCTTAACAAGCTAACGAGATGGGCTAATCGGTGCGGACTGGGCGTTAACCCCCACAAAACCGAGCTTGTCCTCTTTTCCAGGAAATATAAAATCCCATATATTGACCCTCCCTCTATTAGCGGTACAAGCTTAACTTTCTCTGACGAAGCAAAATTTTTGGGTCTAATCTTCGATAGAAAGTTAAGCTGGAAACCCAATATACAAGAAAGAGTCAAGAAAGCTACAGTAGCACTTTTCTCTTGTAAAAAAGCCATTGGCAACAAGTGGGGTTTACAACCCCGCATTACGCACTGGCTATATACATCGGTGGTAAGACCAATTCTTACTTACGGGGTGGTTGTCTGGTGGACTGCTCTAGAAAAAGCTATTAACCGCGACAAGCTGGGCAAAGTCCAGCGTTCAGCGTGTCTATGCATTAGCGGAGCACTCCGAACTACCCCCTCCGCGGCTCTGGACATTCTGCTACACCTGATACCCCTTGATATATTTAGCATGCAAACAGCGGCATGTTCCGCTGTCCGCTTAAAAGCTACCTCGCAGTGGACCAATAACAATATTGGCCACTCCATTATTCTAGACTACTTTAAGTCTCTACCCAGAAACATAGACTACACCATACCCCGTTTGCAGTTCGGAAAAAACTTCCAAATCACCATTCCTTCCAGATCTTTCTGGGATGATGATGCATTTGCGAATGATAAATCGATCCACTTTTACACCGATGGATCAAAAACTAGCGATGGGGTAGGTGGTGGAGTCTTCTCAGAAAAGCTAAATCTTAGCCTCTCTTTCCGTCTTCCTGATTACTGTAGCGTGTTCCAGGCGGAAATTTTGGCGATAAAAGAAGCCCTGACGTGGCTGAAGAGGAATGTGATATCCTCAAAGGATATCCGTATCTTCTCGGATAGTCAGGCCGCGATTAAGTCCCTGGACTCAGTCTCTTCAAATTCCATCATAGCCCAAGACTGCCGATCATCTCTTTCGGAGATGGCAGAGCAGTTCAATATTCACCTCTGTTGGGTGCCGGGGCATAGGGACATTCCAGGTAACTGCAGGTCTGATGATCTCGCCAAAAAAGGAACCACATTACCTCCTTTACCTGATAAAGGTTCCCTAGGTATACCAATCGCTACTTGTAAACTCTTGTTCAAGCTATCCGCAATCGAGAGAACAAACCTTAGGTGGACGAGTAGCAATACATGTCTAGCGACTAAGCGGATCTGGCCAAAGCTGGATCTGCGACGCTCTAAGTGTCTAATCTCATTAAACCGACTGCATATTAGCTCCACTATAGGTGTTATTACAGGTCACTGCTTAATAGGCAGGCACGCATCTAGACTCGGTGTGTGCTCAAATGACTTCTGCAGAAGCTGTATGGACGAGGAGGAGGAGGAGACTGTACTTCACCTTCTCTGCACGTGTCCTGCGCTCTCCCATAGAAGAAATCTCCATCTAGGGGACTTCTTGTTCAATGACACAAGCGACTTAGCCAGCACTGGCGCTAGAAGTCTTTCGCGCTTCATAAGAAGCTCCTATTGGTTCAACGAGCAGTGAGGGTAATCCCCAGATCTGTGTGGTACCACAATGGACCTATCATTGGTCTAAGTGTGTTGGCTTTGGCTGACAGCCACGTCTACCTAACCTAACCTAACCTAACGGACCACCAGCCCTTAACGTTTGCATTAAGTTCTAGAAACTACAATGCCAAACTTAAACGCTGGAAGTCAAGGTTGGAAGAGTACAACTACGAGTTAATTTACACTCCCGGTAAATCGAACTTTGTGGCCGATGCTCTTTCCAGATTAAGAACAGAAGTCAACCACTTGTCTTCTCCTGCTTCTGGCCCAACCACTAGCAGTAGTTCAGTAACAAGGACCGCTAGCGAAGGGGATGAAGACACAGTAACGGCTAATGAAGCAAATGAAACCTGCACGGCTGAAGAAGGATTCTGCGAGCGGTCCAGTGACAATGGAACTATACATAGTGCTGACCAGGACGGTTCAGACCTGATTCCACATGTGGAGGCTCCCTTGAACGTTTTCAGAAATCAAATGATTTTTAAGCAAGGAATTGAGCTGTACTCCCACGAGGAACCACACCCTAAGTTTCATCGGCATTATATCTCAACGAGAACCTTAGACTACGCGCACCTCAAGGATTTCCTTAAGGAAAAACTTAACCCAAGCGTCATAAATGGAATTAAAATTCCGGAAGACAAGCTTGGAATACTTCAGTCTGTGTACTTAGAGAATTTTTCGAATTATAAAATTCGAGTCACGCAACGAGTTGTCGAAGACGTCGCTAACGAAAATCGCAAGTTACTTTTAATAGAACAAGAACATAAAAGAGCTCATCGAGCACCCAGGGAGAATAAAGAACAGATTCTTGAAAATTACTACTTTCCCCACATGATGGCACATATTAAAAATTTCGTTAAGACTTGCGAAATTTGTAACTCCAACAAGTACGATAGGCACCCAATTTCCCCCGAACTGCAAGTTACGACAATTCCTCAGTATCCGTGTGAAATCCTTCATATGGATATCATGGAGATACAAAATGAAAAATTTTTAACTGTCGTCGATAAGTCTTCAAAATTTTGCAAATTTTTTAGAATAAAAGAAAAGTAAGTAGATACATAAGATCAAAACTTATCAAGATTCTACACTTCTTTACTGTACCACGAGTTTTAGTCACGGATAATGAAAGAGGGTTCCTGAGTCCCATTATCTTGAATTTTATTAAAAATTTAGGAGTAAAACTGTACTTGACACCATCCTACCGTAGTGAAGTCAACGGGCAAATAGAGAGAGTCCACTCCACCATTTTAGAAATCTATCGTTGCCTCAGGACTGAGTATTCCCAGCTCAATGTCCATGAACTAATATACGTGGCGGTAGATAGGTACAACAACACCTTTCACTCAGTTACCAAGTATAAGCCTTCGGATATTTTCTTTAATAGGAGTCAAAGGATTAACTACCAAAATCTTCTTAATATACGTTCCAAGGTAAATAGGGACCTAAGAGGGATCATAAAACGAAATATGGAGGCTCGTAATGTTCGGCGCAATAAGAAAAGAATTCAACCTTAAAAATATAGCAAGGGGGAAGTAGTGTTTGCAGCGGTAAAGGGTATCAAAGCTAAAGCTAAGCCTTTATTCCGAAGAGAAGTTGTCGCAAAAGATAATCGAGTCACTGTAACAACAGAAAGTGGCAAAAAGATTCATAAAGCTCATTTAAAAAACGTACCAAAATAATGGGGAGGGGGTTGCGCCTCATAAATTGCGAGATAGAAAATGTGAAACTTATAATGTATAAGAATCAAAAAACTGGTATATTAATGACGATACTGTTATAGAGTAACGCATATTGATATATAAATTGTATATACAAATTTATGATTTAAAACTTATATGAAATACATGAACAAATTTATTGTACAATTAATCTTAAGATATATATTAAATCTTGTGAAACTACCTTAGTATGACCGAAATAGGTCAACACCCATCTCGAAACACGAGCAACATTTGTATGTACTTCACAGGTTAACATTTTTCGCGATCGCCCAGGGATTCCAAATCCACAACTATAAATCACACATAGTTTCATTAAAGGAAGGAAAAGGCCGGATTATTGACGGAAGCGTCAAGCTCGTGCATACAATTGACTTAGAACCTTTTGTGCGTCTTCAACAAAGAATGACTACTAGTTTAACCACTAACGTTAAAGATCCATATAGAATGGTCATCATCGAACATTACTTGAGGCAAATAAAGGAACGCCTCAACCAATTAGTAGGCAAACCAACTCGAGTACAGAGGTCGATAAACTGGATAGGGTCAGCGTGGAAGTGGATACCAGGAAATCCTGACGCAGAAGACTGGAATAAACGAAAACAACAACCACCAATATATTATAAATGAGAAGCTTGCGAGCACCACGCAAGAGATTACGCAAAAGATCAACCTTATAATTGAGAAATACCAAAACGGTATTAAAGATGCAGTTACTGGAAAAATAGAACGAGACCTTTTAGACGAAATTCAAGTCACTAAAGAAGAGATAAACGAGATCGTCCGGGCTTGCCAAATGGCCAAAAGCGGAGTAGTTAATACAAACCTTCTGGACTCCGAGGAGATAAATAGGGTTATCAACGAGTTAGAAACACTACCCTATGCTAACGAAATCGAAGCTGTAGAGTACGGGAAACCATCTATCTATACGAATGGTTCGATGCTCTTGTATGTCCTCTCCATACCGAAGGTGGGACTCGAAGAATTCAATCTCCTTATAACCAGACCATCCATAATCGAAGGAAGGCAAATTGACCTCAGATACAAGAATATGTTGGTTAATCACCGGGAAACGTATGGACTAAAAGATTCTTGCTTATCGATTCACAACATTACCGTTTGCGAAAGCAAGGCCTTAGACAAGATCGCTGAGGATAGCTGTTTAGCCCGTCTTTTAAAAGGAGGCCCCACGACTTGCACATTCCACACCAACGCTGACGAAATTGTGGAATTATTAAAAGAAGACACCGTCTTTGCCACTAACTTCAATGGACAAATTACCTTTAATCATATATCTAGAAATCTTTCAGGCACTTACATTATACAGATTCATAACGAGGCGATCACACTAGGGAATCGCAGCTTTACCAGTTCCATGATGTCTACAATACAAGCTCTTCCTCCCGCATTAGCCAATATCACTAAAAGGGACTATGCAGTCGACGTAGGATACGTGCACGACCTCAGCCTACAAAACATCAAAAGGATAGGTAATCTTAACCTAGAACTTACTATTTCTATGATTACAGACGCAGTTATATTCACTTTGGTGGCATCCATTATCATCCTTATCTGGAAGAAACTGTACACGAAGCTCGAAATCCCTGAAATTTCAATGACCAATCTACCACAGACAGCTGAACCACAAGGACCCAAGGATCTGCGGGACGCAGACATTTAGAGGGGGGACAGTTAACACCCTGAGAAAATGCACCGTTAGCAAAACGCAATCTACATTCTTTCGTGCATTTGCAGTCAACTCCCAGGAATATGAAACCAGTGCACGCGCCGAAGTATTTTTGCTGAAGTCAACAAGTTCCCATGGGAACACTCGAAGACGACACCGGAAACCTGTGGCGACCGTGAACCAGCTGCGGACTTAGAAGTAGAATTATTTGAGACTACATTTTTAATCTAAGTTTGGACGTGACAAGGTGCAGTCGGGATACTATTCAATCGTGTAGATAATAAAGATTTAATTATAACGTAGTATAAACAGTAGTCTTTGATTTCTTGCGAACCGTTGGACAAACCTCAGTTTGGTGTTCGTTTTTTTTTTGAGAATCCTTGACAGGATTTCGTAACTACGGGCAGCAATGTTTTAATAAATTCAATGATTGTTTATGCTTTCAAGCCAACCTTCAAAGCCTAACAACATTAGTTGATTAAAAGATTAATTTTATGTAAGGAAAAGTATTTTGACGATGACCTATTAATCAAACTAAACGTTGAGAGCACATGTGTACAGTACATACGGGTATAACAAATGAGGGTATTTGTCGGGACCTGTTGTCTTGTAAACTATCCGAGGATAAAGAGTATAAGAAACTTTCGCATTTATCACTTCGAAAGATTTTTTCTTTCGGTAATCCTTAAGATACCATTGAAAGGATATCTTGGCATTTTTCTGAGACCACATCTGTGAGTTGTGTTGAAGAATAATTGGATGTCTTCTGATTTGCATTCATTATTTAACTTTATGTACCTATTGCTATGCAGGAGTTTATGGTCTAGTTATTATTTCCACTTATAGTAAGTATGCGTAGGATAACATTTGTAATAAAATTAAGAGTTATTAAACAAATGTAATTTATTCAGCAGTGTTGGGAGAAGCAGACCTTTTTGTTTGATATATGATAACGACGAAAAGAAGACAAACGTTTTAACGAGTTCAAGGTCTTATATAGGATTTAGCAAACAGAAAAAAAACATTATTGCATTAACAAGGTGAAGAAAAAGAATCATTTGTGATATTTCATTTTCATTTAACTTACTTTGATTTTTATTGCATGTAATTAGCTCACTTATCGACACAAAAATAAAATAAAAAATCCAAGTCAAATCTTTTCATATCTTTTTCAAATTTCAATTGTTTTGTCGGAAAATAGAAGACGACAAAAAAGTAGTAAGGCGTTATTTTGCTATTGCTTTGAAGAAAGAGGAGGACGACGACGATGACGCGTCGATATACTGGGTAAATTTCCATACTGGATTTTATGCTGGAATTTCATTTTATACTGGAAATTTATAAATTTCATCATTTTTGCACACACTCGTGCGCATGTCGAACGCACTCTTTCACAACGAACTAATTAACGGCACTACTGAACAGAGTATTGTTAGCAGACTAATAACAGTTACCTGCTTGTGTTTGTTTTTAACCCCTCCAACAATACCACAGCCGCAGATAAGACCGAAAAACACAGGCAGGCACAAACAGGAATAATACCGCAGCTGCAGGCGAGCACAAGACAGAAGAAAGGACGATAAGAAGAGTAGCTGTCTACGCGGTGGAGTGGCATTCGAGAAAAGTATTCGGCGGATTCGGACGTGCCTGTATCCTTATCTTTTTATAAATAAACCAAAACTATTTCTTAGCACATTGCTTGTGTTAGTTTTTATACCCTATTCTAAGGGTACCTATATTAATTTTGACGCATAGTTTAAAACATACCTTAATATTGCCCGTAGACCCGTAAAAGTTACTATATTTATGATCAGCATCGATAGTAATGTCGATCTAGCCATGTCCGTCCGTCCGTCCGTCTATCGCCAAAAATTAGGCCTTTAAACTGGACCTAGAGAGCTGAAATTTTAACCATATACTCTCTAGGGTCCCGAAATAATCAAGTTTACGAATTTTTGAAATCCGCCCACAGACACGCCCACAAACTCAAAAAAACAAAATTTTGGAAAAAATCGAATTTTGAGCTAGAAAGCTGAAATTTTGTATATATGATCTATGACTCCTAAAACTGCTCGGGATAAAAAAATTTCAAAATCCGCCTACTGACACGCCCACAAATAAATAAAACAATTTTTTTATACCCTATTCTAAGGGTATATTAATTTTTGAAAATCCAAAGTTTGAGCTAGGGAGCTGAAATTTATAATATATACTCTCTATGGGCCCTTTATGCTCATGTGTAAATATATTTAAAATCGGCCCACTGACACGCCCACAATTTTTTTTTTTTTTTTTTGAAAATTCAAAGTTTGAGCTAGGGAGCTGAAATTTATAATATATACTCTCTAGGGGCCCTTTATTCTCATGTGTTATTTTTTTTTAAATCTGCCTACTGACACGCCCACAATTAAATAAAACAATTTTATTGAAACACCTAAGTTTGAGCTAGGGAGCGTTTTTTTTTGATAAAATCCTTTAAATGTTATATAACAAAATATGTAGAGCGTTCTTAACAATTCAACCATACTTAGACTTTTGTCACGCCCACTTATGAGGGATAGGAATAAGAATAGGGTATCCAACAGTTCGCCCAAGCGGACTGTAGCCCGTCCCTATGTTTTTTATTATTATCGTAACTTACATCAGAAGTGGGATACTGAGAAAAAGAAACCCTATACGTGCCTACTGTGAAATTAAGTCCCTTAAAGGACCAGACAAGTGACTAGTTCAGTGTAGATTGTTGTTTAAAATAATATTTTTCTGTTGGGCAAAATGCCTCGTGGCCGCGGTGCTTCAAGTAAAAGTGTAACTGGTGATGGAGCCGGAGAATCATCGCTCGTATTGAGTGAATTGATCAAGGCATTGCAGTCACAGAGGTCAGATGAACTTATTGATCTTCCCTATTTTAGACCCGAAGTCAATGAATCCACTAAATGGGTGAGTCAGGTGGAGCAAATAAGAAAAGAAGTAGGTTGGTCTGATTTACAAACATTGGCCCGAGTTGGTAGATTTTTGTTAGGTGATGCAAAATAGTGGTTCGAGCGTTGGAACACTGACGTTAGAGACTGGGGTAGTTTCTGTAAAGATTTTCAGGAAGCATTTCCCCCAAGGAGGAATTTGGGTAACCTCTTGGAAGAGGCGTCACAATTCAAAAGCTCCAGTGTTAACACATATGAAACGTACGTTCATAAGAAAACCTCCTTGCTACGAAATCTACGCGCAAATTGGAATGAGAGTGATTTGTTAGAACTAATTATACATGGAATATCTGAGTTTGATGTCCGAAGTACAGTGATGAAAGCTACCTGTAAAACAATTCCAGAATTGTTAGTTTTGTTGTTGAGCTTTTCCAAGCCGTCGGGTAGTAAAAAAAATAATAAATAAGCGCAGTAACGATCATTCAGTGTTAAAAAGGAAGTTTGATGACGGGAGGGATTCAAACACTCCCGCAAAAAAATGTTTCCAGTGTGGGAAACTTGGGCATGTCAGAGCGAATTGTCGCGTTAAGCGTTCTATATTAAACGTGGATAATTCCACATCGACAAAACCCTTGTTACTATCCAAGCCAAGTCAAGGTATTGTTTGCTCTTTTTGTGCAAAGGCGGGTCACGACGCTTCGAATTGTTTCACAAAAACAGCTATAGAAAAGCGGCGCAGCATTAATTTTTGTCATCGAGGGGCATCGATTTTGTGCATTGATTGATACGGGGGCAGATCTATCTCTCATGTCTGAGAAATATCAGCACTTATTCTATAATAAACTCGTTGCTTGTAATGTTATGCTTAAGGGGATAGCCAATTTCAATTTCAATTTCAATTTATTGTTATTAAACAAAGTGGTTTGTACATTAAGATTTGTATCTTTTATAGTACTTAGTACTTTACAGTCAGAGAGATTTTGATAACTGCTTAAAGCTAAAAATAATATAACATAACCGGCAACGGAAGAAATAGATGGAAAATAGAAGGGAATGGGTATAAATAGAAAAAGAAATGGGGCGAAATGGGAGAGATCGGCAAAAGGAATTTATTGACGTGATGAGGTTGTGGAGAAGTAGACGAGGATTGCATTTTTAAAGTTAGGAGTACTACAGATTGTCTTAATTCGTGAGGGCAATGAGTTCCATAATTTAACAGTGTAAATAAAAAACAAACGAGACGAGTTTAAATAACGGTAGTAAGGTAGATTTATGTTAAAAGTCCTTTCAGATCGAGAAAAGTTAAGTTTATTGAATAAGTACGAAGGTGATTTATTTTTAATGATTTTATGTAAGAATACACAGTTTCTCGCATTGATGTATTGTTGAAGAGTGCAACCAAGTAGGCTTCTGGAGTGTTCGGAAATATGATCGTACCTACGAATGCCATAAATGTATCGCACAGCATCATTGAAGGCTACTTGAAGCTTCCTCTGGGATAAAGAGTCGAGGGAGCAATAAACCACCTCAGCGTAAGTTATCATGGGCAAGATTAAGGTTAAGACCAGCCTTCGTCGAACTTCGGTCGGTGTGAAGCTAGCACTAAGCCAAAGCTTGCGAAGACATCCATAGATACGTCCAATCACGACATTGGTGTGATTGTATCCGCATAAATTTCTGTTGATTACATAGCCCAGACTAGTAGCTGTTACTGCAGAATTCAGCTTACAGTTCGAGAACCATAAATCAGGTAGATTATTGGTGTCAATTTTTTTATTAGAGATCGGAATGAACTGCGATTTAGCTGGATTGAGTGATAGGCCATTCACCTCAGCCCAATTGTGGATTTTCTCTAGATCCTCGTTCAGTCGGGAACCAAGGACATTTAAATCATTCATTGGTAGAGCTAAATGAAGCTGCACATCATCTGCATAGAGGTGCACAGCTGCATGTTTACATACGGACGGTAGGTCATTTATAAATAAACAAAACAAAATCGGTCCTAGTATCGATCCCTGAGGTACCCCTTGATAAACAGGTTTGAATGCAGAGAGTTTTTCACCAGAAAGAACTCGTTGCAGCCTGCCAGAAAGGAAGCTACGAATGAGTTGCCCAGCCCTGTCACTAAAACCAAACAGATTTTTTAACTTCCAGCAGAGGACATCATGATTTACCTTGTCAAATGCTTTCGAAAAGTCTAGCAAGCATAGAATAGTGACGTATCCTTTGTCAAAATCTTGTCTTATTTCATCAATAATGTTGACCGTTCCCGTAGAGCAACTATGGTTGGCCCGAAAACCGGACTGGTGTGGGTCAAGCAACCGATGAAGCGACAGGTGTTTTTGTATTTGGTTTGCTATTAGTTTCTCAAAGACCTTAGATAAGCACGGTAAAATACTAATTGGCCTAAAATCGCAAACAGAGATCGGATTGACTTTTTTTTGCGATTGGTAAAACCCTTGCTATTTTCCACGGATGGGGAAAGGTCGAAGTTGTTATACAGTGGTTAATAATATGAGTTAAATGAGTAACAATGTGGGGTAAAATTAGTTTGATAAAACGGATTGGTATACCATCCTCACCAGAAGAGTTAGACTTGATGGCAGTTACACAAGCCGTGACATCATTTTCTGTTACCACCTCAAAGTCATCGAAAGTTGGAACCGACTCCACACAGTTTACACCCAAATCGAAGTTTACTATACTAGTACCAGAGTCAAGGAAAAAATCATTGAGCACATCAGGATCAAAATTACACTTTGCATCATTCCTACTACCGGAAACACCAATTTTTCGTAAATTTGCCCATAGTTTTCTCGGAGATAGTGAAATGTTGAACTTTGAGGCATAAAAATTTGACTTTGCAGAACGAATAATAGCTGTTGTATTATTACGCGCAATTTTATATGCACGCCAGTTAAAGTTATTTGGTTTGTGCTTCCATTTACTATACAAATTATTACGAGCTTTCATTGCATCGACTACATCCGAAGTAAACCAAGGGCAGCTTTCATTGCGTATTTTTACGGTTTTAGTCGGTACACACTGATTAAAAATCAGAACTACAAGACTTTGGAAAACATTGCATTTTACATTTGGATCAGGACTTGTTCGGCAACTCATCCAGGGCGCTGAAAGGGTGGCAACTTCGAGGGCGGTAGGGTCAATAGAACGATAATCTTTAAACGTAAAAGACAAAGGTACAGCAGGTTGAGAAAAATTAATGTCATACGTACAAAAAAGAAGATCATGATCCGAGACAAGATCCAACGAAATCTGGTCTAAGAGAAGAACCAAAGACGGATCAGAAACAATGGTAAGGTCGAGAAGACTAGGTGTGCAGTTTTTAGCGAATCGTGTTGCATATTTATTAATTATTTCCAGTCCAACAGAGGAAACTAAATCCCTCAATTGAAGGGAACGAGAGTCACTTCGGAGCAGATCTGCATTAAAGTCACCACATACAATTATGTGCTCATATAATGCTGAGTAATTAGATAGAGCCATGAAAAAAGGTGCAAAAGAACAGCTTCGATTATTGCTGTAGACACAGGACACAATGCACTTACTACTACTGTCATTTATTTCAAGCATGATATACTCTACTCCCAAATCAACAGACTTGCACACTATTTTGCAGTTGAGTGTTGATTTGCAATAAATTGCCACACCACCTCCTATAGTGTTAGTGATCCTATCATTTCTGAATATACTATATCCAGGTATGTTGTAGAGAAGATCCGAAACATCAGGCTTGAACCAAGATTCACTTACACAAATAACGTCAACTTGAGAACCAGTGAACAGGTACTTTAAGAAATCTAATTTAAAAACATTAAGGCTGCGCGCATTTAAGTAACATACACGAAAACCATTATGACGATTTGAGAGAACATTTAACATAGTGGACGTTAAGTTATCACTCACACTGTATTGGCCACTTGAAGAAGTGTTTATAATATCCATTATAAGTTTTTATCAATTAAGGAAGAAGGAGAAGGTATGAATAAGGAACTTAGAAGAGGTAATACAAAAAAAAAGAAAAAAAAAAGAGAAATAAAATAGATAAAAGCGAATAGCTAATAGAGAAGATTAATAATCTTATAATAATTGGAATAAATACGTTGTTATTATAATTAAGTCGCAGCTGCAGTCAGCAGGTCTTCAGAGTTTCCAATATAAAAGCTTTTTCCATTCGCCACCTTCTTAACGTAGACAGATCCAGATTTTGTAAAAACAGAGAACAACTGTTTCTTCCGCTTGCATACTAGAGCACTATTCAAGAGAAAGCGAGATTGTTTGCTTAAGCTCTCGTTTAGGTAACAGCTCTTATCATTATCACATTCAATACCGAAATCTCGTAGACGAAGCTCCCTTTGCTTGTTTTTGCGGTAGTTTGCTGCAGATATCAGTACAGCATTCCTGTCATGTGTGTTGTTGAATTTCATAACTATTGATGACGATGCGTTGGCGGTGTTATTGGCTTTGTTATGAATACGTTTTTTTGTTCGGAAAACTTGCATTAAGAGTGGCGGGTTGCAGTCGATGTTATTGCAAAAAGTATCAGATTTTCACCAGGGAGCTCAGGTATTCCAAAAAGCACAGCATCACTAGCCACCTCCTTTCTCTCCAAGGCATTGACTCGTTGTTGAAGAGCAAGAGTTTCAGCATTATATAACTGAGCATGTGTGTTTGTGTTTGCTTCGATTACATCGACGCGCTCTGTTATGCTGAAAATCATTTTGTTCAGTACATCAAATCGTTGAGACCAGTCACCATTGAAGCAACAACAAAATTTTAAGGACGTACAAGAATCTCGGACATCGAGACTACTGTTGCATATGCTTTTGTTCCAGACGGATGTCTGGACTATGACGTTTTTATCGGACGCAATTTATTTGAAGATCACACTTTGGCTTCCATAACAGATCATAATGGATCAGTTGTTTTTCGGCGCCAACTTCCCGGAATTAACAGGATTTCTGACAGCGTTGGCTCTTATATGTCAGAGATTTTGGTTCCTTCTGAATTTCGGAGCACATTACAAGACATTCTAAGTGATTTTCCGGATATGATAACGAGCGGTAACAAAGTGGGCGCAGTTAACATTGATACTCTTAAGATTAGGCTGGAGAAGGATATTGTCGTCAACCGTTCCCCTTACAGACTGGCTGCTGAAGAAAGGGAAGCAGAACTCAATCGAAACACAGTAAAAGTCAGGTATCCACTTCCATTGATTGAGGATCAGCTGGATAGGTTGGGTAAAGAACGATATTTTACATCCTTAGATATGGCATCGGGATTCCACCAAATACCCATTCATGAAGAGTCCATCCATAAAACCGCTTTTGTCACACCCGATGGACATTTCGAATATTTGAGGATGCCTTTCGGGCTTGTTAATGCTCCTGCCATCTTCCAAAGATGATATCTTGATCCCCAGTCTAACGTGTGAAGAAGGGCTCGATTACCTTCGTCAGGTGCTCAGTGCTTTGAGTTCCGCTGGATTTTCTTTGAATATTAAAAAATTTCGTTTTCTCCAATCCAGCCTAGAATATCTTGGCAGAGAAATATCTAGTGAGGGCATACGGCCGGGCGAAGACAAAATTCAAGCTTTAGTTGAGTCCCCTGTTCCTCCAAACGTAAAGCAAGTCCGACAGCTGATGGGATTGGCGGGATACTTCAGGAAATTTGTTCCGGAATTTGCCACTCGAACAGCTGCTATAACAAAGCTGACAAAACAGAAGGTTACATTCGAGTGGAATGACGAGCAAGAAAAAGCAAGACAGTATTTGATTGACCACCTAACAACAAGGCCACTCCTTGCTATTTTCACTCCGGAACTTGCAACAGAACTGCACACAGACGCAAGTAGCATCGGGTATGGAGCTGTTTTGATCCAAAAGCATGATCTTGTGCCGAAAGTGGTAGCCTATTTTAGCAAAAGAACGACTGATGCGGAAGCTAAATACCACTCATACGAACTCGAAACGTTGGCAATTGTGAAGGCTGTGAAACATTTCCGTGTATATTTGCTTGGGATAAACTTTACGCTCATCACAGATTGTAATGCCGTTAAAGCATCAGCTACAAAAAAAGATCTCATTCCTCGTATTGCAAGATGGTGGATATATCTGCAGGATTTTAATTTTGAGATTGTATATCGAAAGTGGAGTAGTTTACCACATGCCGATTATCTAAGTCGCAATCCTGTCAGTGTTGTTCGACGAGTGAGACACAATGATTGGGCATACATTGAGCAAAAAGGGAACGATGAGGTACAAAATCTGTTGGAGAAACATAGGGCGGGTGAAGTTGATGCTAACCAATATGTGGAAAAGGACGGAATGCTATACCACAAACAAATAAATTCAGATGGCACTTGTAATTTGCAGTGGTTTGTTCCAAAACAAAGTCGGTTAGATCTTATGCGAATTTTCCACGATGAACAGTGCCATGTCGGTATCGAAAAGACCTATGAGTCAGTGGCCAGACACTTTTGGTTCCCGCTCATGAGAAATTTTATCAAAAGCTACCTTAAGCACTGTGTGATCTGTGCAGTAAAGAAAACGAGGACTGGTCCATTGCAAGGGTAAATAAACTCCGTAGAAAAACCGAAAGTACCATTTCACACATTGCACATGGATTGTTTAGGTCCATTGCAAATATCTTCGGACGATAATAAGCACGTTTTGGTTATAGTGGATGCATTCACAAAATATTGCATTCTAACTCCAATGAAGACTGTTACCACTGCTGAAACGCGAGAAAAATTGCAACACGTCTTATCACTTTTCGGAGCACCTACAAAAATAATCATGGACGCTGGTACATCATTTAAGAATACAACATTCCCAAAATATTTGAATGAGTGGCAAATAGAGCATCATTTTGTTACGCCAGATGTACACAGGGGCAATGGTCAGGTGGAAAGGTATATGAGGACTATCAGAAACCTATTGCGAATTGAAACAAAAATTAAGTCGGAATGGCCGAGTGGTTTATGGAAAATCCAACTAGTATTGAACACAACAATTCAAAAGTCAACTGGGACGACCCCATTACAGCTCCTTTTGGGAATTCAAAACTCGACACCGTTAATCCAGGCATTATTGCGAAATATATCTCCGGACTTAACTCCTATTCGTAATCGGAAGTTAGACAGGGAACGTGTGGCGGCAAAGATGTTTGCGGAATCAGAACGCATGGAAGATGTCAATCGAAAGAGATGCATCGAGATTCGCACATGCATAATAGTAAAAGTGAATACGAGTTTTTGGGACCATATGAAATAGAAAAATGCCTTGAAAACGGACGGTTTGACATTAAAAAGGTGGGCACGAATATTGTCACTAAGGCTGCGAAAGAGCAATTGAGAATGTGGCGAATAGAATGGTCCTTATCTTGCGATATGAAGCAGATACTGCAGTTTATGGAGTCTGAAGTCTCAGGTGAGCTATTTTTGATTGGTCTCTGTCCCGATAGTGGTAGAGCCTGGTGGTGACTGAGGTCTCCACAGATAATATTTTTTTAGTTATTTTTGATTGGTCTCTGTCCCGATAGTGGTAGAGCCTGGTGATGACTGAGGTCTTCACAGATAATTTTGTGAGCTATTTTTGATTGGTCTCTGTCCCGATAGTGGTAGAGCCTGGTGGTGACTGAGGTCTCCACAGATAATATTTTTAAATTATTTTTGATTGGTCTCTGTCCCGATAGTGGTAGAGCCTGGTGATGACTAAGGTCTTCACAGATAATTTTGTGAGCTATTTTTGATTGGTCTCTGTCCCGATAGTGGTAGAGCCTGGTGGTGCCTGAGGTCTCCACAGATAATATTTTGTAGTTATTTTTGATTGGTCTCTGTCCCGATAGTGGTAGAGCCTGGTGATGACTGAGGTCTTCATAGATAATTTTGTGAGCTATTTTTGATTGGTCTCTGTCCCGATAGTGGTAGTGGTGGTGACTGAGGTCTCCACAGATAATATTTTTAGTTATTTTTGATTGCTCTCTGTCCCGATAGTGGTAGAGCCTGGTGATGACTGAGGTCTTCACAGATCATTTTGTGAGCTATTTTTGATTGGTCTCTGTCCCGATAGTAGTAGAGCCTGGTGGTGACTGAGGTCTCCACGGATACATTGATTTTACGGATTAGTTTTTGACTGGTCTGGTTTTGATTTTATTTGCAGACAAAACTCATCAACCTGATTTGTCGAGAACGACAACATTGTCAGGTGGGCCGTGTTAGCAGACTAATAACAGTTACCTGCTTGTGTTTGTTTTTAAGCCCTCCAACAATACCACAGCCGCAGATAAGACCGAAAAACACAGGCAGGCACAAACAGGAATAATACCGCAGCTGCAGGCGAGCGCAAGACAGAAGAAAGGACGATAAGAAGAGTAGCTGTCTACGCGGTGGAGTGGCATTCGAGAAAAGTATTCGGCGGATTCGGACGTGCCTGTATCCTTATCTTTTTATAAATAAACCGAAACTATTTCTTAGCACATTGCTTGTGTTAGTTTTTTTTATTATTATCGTAACTTACAGTATAATACCTAACGGCGTCGTTGAAACATAAGAAGGCATTAACGGCAGCATCGACTTCGCACACCGTGACCCAAGTTTTTGCATCGAAAATCGATAGCAATGCTTTGGCAAGCGAAGAAGAAAGCCAAAGCGGTAGGCTGGAAATTCGTGTGGGAGAACACCGGAAGAATCTTCGCAAGAAGAGAAGAGCGTGCGGAAGGGCTCTTTATTCAATGCATAAGCGATTTGAATAAAATACAAAAAAATTAAGTTGAATTATTATACTAGCTACATAACTTTTTTATGTCACAATGGATAGCGATGAAAATGTAGATGATATGTTTGACGTGAATTTTATGGAGTTTGAAGATCTTACGGAAACAATATGTAAATGAATTAAAAATATTGAATTTTCGCTGTCTGTGTCTAAACATTAGATCGTTGAGAAAAAATTGGAATATATTTTGTGCTCGTGCTGATCCAGTTTTAAACTATATTGATGTCGTTTCATTAGTTGAAATCAACATTAAACCAGAAGAAAATTGTTTGTATTACTTTCAATCTGAGTTCGCGAATAGGATGCATAAAAAAGGTGGTGGGATCGCGATTTTTATGAAAAACCATATAAATTATGAACGTTTGAATATAGAAACGGCATCGTATGAAAATCTTACTTTAAAGATGCAATATAATTCAAGAGAAAGGGTAGTAAGTGCACTTTATAGACCTCCGAAAAATAATAAGATCGCATTTAGCGAAGAATTAAGCAAGATTACATGCAAAAAAGAACCCCATAACGAATTAATTATTCTTGGAGACATGAATATAAACATCAACGATAGCTTAAGCAATGAAGTACGTTACTACCAAGATGTGCTAGCTTCAAATGGAATGTATAACGTAATTAAAGGGGTTACAAGAGTCGATCCAAATATAGGAAGTTGCACACTTATCGACCATATCTTAGTGAACTTGCTAAACATTAAAACGTTTTCGGCTGTAGAAAAAACGACATTTCTGATCACTACTCTATATGGAGTCTACGAGGAGAGAATGGCCGCAGTGAACACCCCTATACAGCAAATAGTACGGACGAGGCATGTTTATCATCTTATTAGAGCTACAGATTGGACTCAACTCCTAAATGAAACACACACTGAAGCACTCATGAACTCCTTAGTGGATACAATGAATGACATATACTCTAGTTCGAAAAGTATACATAAACATAGGGACGGGCTACAGTCCGCTTGGGCGAACTGCTGGATACCCTATTCTTATTTCTATCCCTCATAAGTGGGCGTGACAAAAGTCTAAGTATGGTTGAATTGTTAAGAACGCTCTACATATTTTGTTATATAACATTTAAAGGATTTTATCAAAAAAAAAAAACGCTCCCTAGCTCAAACTTGGGTGTTTCAATAAAATTGTTTTATTTAATTGTGGGCGTGTCAGTGGGCGGATTTAAAAAAAATTAACACATGAGAATAAAGGGCCCCTAGAGAGTATATATTATAAATTTCAGCTCCTTAGCTCAAACTTTGAATTTTCAAAAAAAAAAATAAAAAATTGTGGGCGTGTCAGTGGGCGGATTTTGAAAATATTTACACATGAGCATAAAGGGCCCATAGAGAGTATATACTATAAATTTCAGCTCCCTAGCTGAAACTTTAGATTTTCAAAAATTAATATGCCCTTAGAATAGGGTATAAAAAAATTATTTTATTTATTTGTGGGCGTGTCAGTGGGCGGATTTTGAAATTTTTTTATCCCGAGCAGTTTTAGGAGTCATAGATCATATATAAAAAATTTCAGCTTTCTAGCTCAAAATTCGATTTTTTCCAAAATTTGTTTTTTTTGATTTTGTGGGCGTGTCGTGGGCGAATTTCAAAAATTCGTAAACTTGATTATTTCGGGACCCTAGAGAGTATATGGTTAAAATTTCAGCTCTCTAGGTCCAGTTTAAAGGCCTAATTTTTGGCGACAGACGGACGGACGGACGGACGGACATGGCTAGATCGACATTACTATCGATGCTGATCATAAATATAGTAACTTTTAGGGGTCTACGGGCAATATTAAGGTATGTTACAAACTATGCGTCAAAATTAATATACCCTTAGAATAGGGTATAAAAAAGAGAGACAAGGAATGGGACCGCATGGATTACCAGAGAAGTTATTGAAAGCTGCAGAGAAAGGGATGCGTTGTATCGTAGGTGGAAAAACAATATAAGAAACGTAGCGTACGAAGCCGCGTATAAAAAACTACGCAACCAAGTAAATAAACAAATTTCCCGAACGAAGGATCAGTATTACAAACTGCAGTTTGGACTGGTGAGATGCGACCCAAAGAAGACATGGGGATTAATTAATGAAGTATTAGGACGAAAAAAACCCTCCTTGGATGAAACCATAAGGAAACATTTTGCACAGAACTCAAACACAGATGCACTCGCGAATGAATTTGGAGATATTTTTTCACGACAAGCAACATCTATAATTCATGCATGCAATATTATAGCATCAGAACATCAAAACTCTCGACTACAAGACTCAATATTTCTCCGATATACTGATTACACTGAGGTAGCGAAAGTGCTAAGTCGTTTAAATAGCCAAAAAGCCCCCGGTGCAGATAATATCAGGACAAGCGATTTAAAATCGAATCCCGAAATATTTGTATCTATACTGACAAAATTGATAAATATGAGCATCGACACATCAATCGTACCACATCAGCTTAAAAGGGCAATCGTTAGGCCAATTTATAAAGGTGGTATTAAGAAGAATGTAGAGAACTATCGCCCAATAGCAATTCTACCAGACCGAATAATAGAATTTATAGAAAAACATAATATAATAAAAGAAAATCAATACGGGTTCCAAAAAAGGAGAAGCACCAACCAATTGTTCGGCAATTTTTCAAACTTAATCAACACCACCCTGAGTAACCGTCATCACGCGTTAGTTCTATTCTTGGACTTTAGCAAAGCTTTCGATACCCTCGACCATGAAAAACTCATCGATGCCTTAGGAAGAATTGGAATTAGAGGGAAGATATCTGACTGGCTTCGGAGCTATCTGAAAGAAAGAACATTTCAGGTTAAAATCAACAGTTCCTACAGCAGAGAATTGGGAGTACTGCATGGGGTTCCACAAGGTTCCAAGCTTGTTCCTCTACTTTTTATCTTATACACCAATGAAATGTTGAAGTGTTTAAAAAGAAGTGTTCCATTTGCCTATGCAGATGACACGGCAATCGTAGTATGCCATCCGTCCCTAGAAGAAGCAGATGGTGCCATGACAATGGGCTGGTAATCAATGAGCAGAAGACCAAATTAATGCACATCCGCAGCCCAATGTATCCAGAGTCAGGCATCAGCTTAAAAACATATAGATGCGCTAATACACAGAGATGCGAAAATATTGAGGTTGTTAGCACGTACAAATACCTCGGAGTCATCATAGACTCTCATTTTCTATGGGAGACACATATCAATGCCTTACGGAACAAGTTGCGGGGATCACTTTTTGCGCTGGCATGTCTACAGAATAAATCATCTACTTATGTACAAAAACAAGTTTACTACGCTCTTATAGAATCGAGATTGAGATATGGCATATTAGCGTGGGGAGGAGCGTCGAAAACGAATATCGAAAAGCTACAAGGCATCCAAGACAGGGCAGTCAGGCTACTCGCCGGAAGAAGTGGTCCAATGGAAGTGAAGGTCCTTAAGGTGAAGCAGGTATTCGAGATGAGTGCTGCGTTAGAATATTACAACGATCAAAACTTGCGAACACCAATAAGTCATCGGTTTGAAACGCGTAGAAGAGCAGAGGGACTCTATCAATTACCACCTATTGTCAATGAGTACGGCAGAAGACAGTTGATGTATACAATCCCCAAAATTTTCAACGCCCTACCCTATCAATTAAGAAATATTGAACAGCCTAACATTAGAAAAAGGAAATTTAAAATATACTTTTTAGAGTCGATAACGTAGTCAAAATGGATGATGGAATTTAAACTTTGGTTTCTTTTCATCTTTTTATTTTTGTATTTTTTCGGCAGTTTTCTTTTCTTTTTAAGTTCTCTTTTTAAAATTGCTGTAAATAATCTTATACACACATGATTGAAACACATTAAATGAAACAACCTCCTGCAGAAAAGCCTTAAGGCTTCGCAGGTATATAGTAATAAATATTAACATCAGAGCCTAATCCCTTGGTAAAGCCTGGGATAGGTATTATCCAACTTCATAGAGGTTGAGAAATAATATTAACTCTAACTCTAACAAAAATGTAGCACCTCATAAAGGCGAACCACAGTTTTCTGTCACCAGACTGCGCATCATCAAAATTGCTCCGCACGTGTTTTGAAATGAAGAAAGTTCATTGCTCTAGGTCTAGGCAAATGTGAAGCAATCGCGATCAATGTTTACGCTCCATTTGCAAGAAGTGTTTTGAAGAAGGAATTGGGTTTTCGTGCGTTGTGTTGGAACAATTTCCTGAGTTTTCCAAAGTGAAAGATTCATTGTGCATAGTTGCGCAGAAAGGATCATTTGATGTGACCACAAACTTTTCGGCACTCTTTGATCAATTCGGCTATACGAAAAGATACTGCTCGACTGACAAACTAGAAGAGTGGCGTTAAAAAATGTGCCAACAGACACGCATTAGGTTGAGATTATCAAGCATATGGAGGCACAAAAATTCCCTTCCTTGAATTCTCAACGATTATAGAATACATTTTGGGTTTTCCTGGATTGTCGGCTCCTGTCGAGCGCGTTATCGCAAAAGCAAACAAAAATTGGAAGCGAAAGTCATCGCAGATTCATGTTTCCACTCTTTCTTCCATATTAGAAGTCAAATGCAACATGGAGTCGAATTGCCTTGACTTCTTCAATTTATTGAAAACGCAACCTGCTGCGAAAAATGTCGCCTAACGAGAATCGACTTGCTTTTAAATAATCGACAGAGCCGCAGTCAGCTGATGGTAGTCTGATGTCAATGCAGTTCGCTGAAATGAGCACAGACTCAGATTAATAAAAAAAACGTTGTACTTACTTTTTTAGAATAAAGTAATAAACATTAATATATTGGAGTTATACTAGATTTTAATAAAAAAAATATACTTCATATATTAGCGTATGCCATATGCCGCACATGCCACACGAACGAGAAAGAAACGATCTCAGTGGGTCTGTCGATAGTTTTCAAAAAGATGACGTTTCCATGCTACAACATTATATTTAAGTTATCGCGCCGCGTTCGCGGCTGAATAAAAAAGCACAACTTGTTCGGGGATACTGAAGAACAACTTTGTTGGTCATCATTTTCCTTTCGTATAATAGCTTTTACAATGTCAGCAAATATAAAAATAGGGAACATAAAATTAGAGTAATTATGTTTCCAAGAATTACAATTTAATAATTCGTTAACTTTGTTATTTATCAAATGAAAACAATTACATATCCAAGAATTACAATTTATAAATTCGTTTACCGTTGATATTTTTTCATGGGAAGGTAATGTGGATGAATAAGGTATTGCAAGGGAATATCGGAATATCGTGTAAACTCCCTCCTTCTTAAGTATCAGCGTCTCGCATATTAAAAATTAAGTTTAATTAGTTCAAAAGGTGAGATTTGAGATGTGGTATAATAAGACTCTTCCTTAGTTTGGCGTTTGAGGCAAAGCAGTAATATAAGACTGAACGTTACACTGATTAACAGGATAACGTCTGAACTTATCAAAAGTCCGGTATCATGATATGAGATACTATACCTACCTACGGTTTGCTTACATTGTCCAAGTGAACCTTATGAAGGTATTGAAGATCTAAAATTAAATCATCAATACGATTTTCAAAGAATACGATTTTCAAAGAAATAAAAGTACGGGTATGCTTCTTGGTGAATTCACAAATACCATTAACTAACGAATGCCTAAATAAAATCCACCATGTCCTGGTAGTCTTCATAGGCTTCAGTAAAGCATTTGATACGCTAGACCTCTTGAACTCATTAAGTAGGCTCGGCTTCAGAGGATAGCTTTCTGATTGGCTGCATAACTACCTGTGCGGAAGATACTTCAAAGTTAACATCAATGCAGTCTTCAGCGACGGAAAAGTATCTCCTTTTGGAGTACCCCAAGGATCGAAGCTTGGACCACTGCTGTTTATCCTTTTTGCGAATGAGCTACTCCGTGTGTTTACAAACAGTCTTCCATTCGCGTTCGCAGAAGACACAGGAATAGTGGTTAGACATAGATGCCTTCAAACAGCGCTCAGAATGATGCAAGCAGAGTTTGACAAATCAATAAAATGGTGCCATGATAACGGTATCGTTTTGAACGCTTCCAAAAACAAACTTATGCACATTCGTGGACCTCATCACAAAACAACAGACCAAGGGATTATTCTAAAAGGCAATATGTGTCAAGGGAACCTCCCGGATTGGGTCATTGATGTTGTCCAGACATACACTGTCGATCATAAGGATGAGGCCATACATTTTGCAATCGATTTTCAGTAGCATCTGTTTATACGCTTTTTAAGTAGTTTATTGTTTGATCTTGGTAAATTCCAGCGGTCATTTCTTATTTACCCCTTAATTTTATCACATACGGTTGGGAAAATATTTACCTGTTCACAGGTAGTAAAAGTTTCGGGTATAAAATTTCCAACAGGTATAAAGACTGAAAATCGATTACAAAATGTATGTCCTCATCCTTGTCATCGCCAGCGCACAAATATCTAGGGGTGACCATTGACAGCAATTTTCTTTGGGACAAACATATCGACGGCCTTCGCTCCTATCTCAAGAAATACCTCTTTTCGGTGTTATACCTTTGATACCATTCAACACCGCAAGTCCAAAAAGGGGTATACTTCGCCCTCATCGAGTCATAGCTATGTTATGGAATACTTGCATGGGGTAACTCGTCAGAAACGCATATAGATAAACTGGACAGGAATAAGATAAACAACCGAAATACGACTATCGCAGACGGAGCTAACAGTTTTAAAGTACTAACAGTTCAGCAAATTTATAAAATGACGGAAGCACTTGAAAACTACGATGACACTCGTTTTCGAAGAAGGCGAACAGAACTATCTCGAACCCAAATGCCCGCAAGAAATTGATTAAAGAATTTTACCGATTTCTGTAAAATTATGTTATTCTTAAAGTTAGTACATTTTTCGTCAAAAATTCCTACAGCCATAGCAAAAAATCTCAAATTATTGGTGATAAATTTTAATTTGATAAGAAATACAAAAAGAAAAATAATGTATGATAAATCGAAATATTGTACGAAAACTAATCTTCCGCAGATACGCCATAAGGCTTCGCGGGTTAATGTAACTTATTGTAAAACTTATGAAATGAATAAACTTATGAAACTTAAAAAAAACTCAATACTTTACTTTATTGACTGCGAAATAAAAACAAATTGTATATGTACCCTGTTGTTGCAGTTTTGTACTGCTGATCGAATTAAAATATTATCAAATATTCTTTCGTCTGTCTGCAGCAAGCAGATTACGTATAAGAGAAGTGAATTTTTGACCAGCATCATAGGCTAAGAGTACTCAAAACCATGGAACTCGTTTTTGAATAGAAGTGTTTTAGTTTATACAGCATATCAGCAATATTTGCTTTATTTAGTAAATTCGAGGTTACAATACCCTTTTTTGCAAACTGTCCTGCCAGCACTATTTCTCCGATTTCTTCCTCCAATAAGCTAAGCTTATTACAAAGAATTTGTTCGTGTTTCACTGTATTGTAACTGTTAAGTTCTCCTATTATTCTATTGTATTTGTCTGTTTAGGTGTTACTGATTTTACTTAAATATTCGTTCATAGTATTTTGCTTGCTATAATGGCCAATTAGTTCGTTGTTTTTCGATATGATATTATCCCAATCTGTGGCGTCTGGGTTGCCTGCAAACCATTTCCCGGCAGCTCAAATAAAGTTTATTACTCTTCTTAGCCTTTTTGCCTGAAGTTGTTCCATTAGGTTTTCTATCTTAAAAGTTTTCCAACAGTGGTAAATAAACACTTGTATTAGGGATGTTATGCCGTATGTCTGCTTTAACGTTGTCAATTATTTGTTTGTAGTTGGTGAGATTTATTAAGTGTATAATTTTGCAGTTCCCATTGATTATTTTGCCTGTTCCCTGCTGAATTGGACTAAGCGGGCTTGTGTCTTCGTAAATGTTAACCGTCGGTTGAGACCATAAGTTAGCATTTAATCTGAAATAGAGGGTATGTTTCTGAGATGTGATTTATGTACTTTCTTTCCATTTGTTGTAGATATTGTAACGTTGTTGTCGAAACCTACTGTTCCTTTTCGTTTTTCTTGTCCCTTAATTTGTTTGTCTCTCTTGTATACAGTTTCACCGGGATCACAGTTTTTCGGCGTAGATCTTTTTTTGTTATTTGTATATTGTTACTATTGAGTATGCATAATTTCGTGCTTTAGGTCTGTACTAACAATGTCTTTAAAATTTGTTAGGTTTTGATAATTGATACTTTGGGATCTTCAAAACAAAAAATTTATGTTTTTTCTTGGTTTCTGAATGAATTGTGGTGTTATTGCATTCAAATAAGTGTTAGCTAACATCAGACGATTTGTGCATACACAAACATTTGTGTAAAAAAAATTTACTGTATGAAAGAATAGAAGGATATGAAAGAAGTTTGGTGCGATGGGATTTTTTTCTCCACAGGTTGCTTTAGGGAGATCTGTTTTAGTTGTGTGTATTCAATTTATAAAAATCATTTCCCTGGTCGGGATTCAAACGTTAAAAAAAAGAATAAGCTGAATTTTGTTGTTAAAAATATTAAGTGCAAGAGTTTTAAAAAGCAGAATTTTATAGAAAAGAACGTTCTCAATTATGAAGGGCGCTCGTCTCAGGCAACAATTGGGTACGCATTACCCACTCTCAAACAGTGTTGGCCGTACGGCTTCAAGATGTTCGGTCGCAGAGCAAATGTGTCCTCAGCAAAGCGAACATACGGAACAGGTGTTTCACCGACGGGAAGTTCTTTCGGTGGTGGCAAGCAAACCCGTTGGTTGTCAATCGCTTCTCGCTTGCCCAAAAGTACAGTGGTTGAACAAGCCACCAACAGAAAATCGACCATTGCAACCAACGTCGGCGTAAATTAATTTGTATTTGTCGTCTGCTATACCCATTAATACGATGCTGTGCGTGCCCTTATAATTGTAAATTCGCTTTTTGACAAAATAAACAAATCCTCTATTACACAAATATTTAAGGTATACACAAATCGCATTTGCATACGAATTTGTGTAGAATTTGTGTGTGCCATAAGAAAATACAATTTGTGTATATACACAAATCGTCTGACGTTAGCTTGTCGTTTAACTGCTTTTAAGTCTTTCGACTAACATCATTGTGTTTTGTATAATATTGGATTCTTGCAAGTCCTTATTTTAATTTCATAATTAAGATTCACAATCCGATTCGCAATCATCCGCCAAATCATACTTTCTATTCATATCAGTGTGCTGACTACTAATCTAAGAGTCCCAGGTTTAAATCACACCGGGCCATGTAAGACCTTAAAGTTTTTTTTTTACAACTGCCCCACCTTTTGCGAACGTCTGGCAAACATCCATGAGTATCAATTGTCATGGGAAGCTTATCAAAACTGCCATTCGGATTCTACTTAAATCATATATTTAACTTTTTCATATACATATCTACTCGAGTGGGTACACTCCGTTCCACGTGTTTACGAACATGTAGTTTCTTGATTTAATTTTACGTATTTTTTTAAGTCCTTCGATAATATGGGAAACGCCAAATGCAATATGAAAGAAGGCTATATTATATATTATGTTGTAGAAACAAGATTGGGATTAGGTAGATAAATTAAATTTGTATGATGCTTTTCTCAATAAGGCCATAAAAATAGTTCTTTTTTCGTTCCACTTGTTTACGAACAGAAACTAAATCTACCTGATAGATGTTTAAAATGTAGTAGAACAACACATTTTTTTTTGTAATAAATTAATTTGAGAATTTTGAAGATTAAAATAGTAGTTTTTAATAATGTGTTCTAACTCATGATCGCTGTATCACTTCAAGAAGCTTGCTGTGAAGAGTAATTTAGTGAAATTTCGGACCACGCTTATTTTATGGCTGAAATTATTTCTTCCGTGTTGGAGTATTACTTTCCTTCTTCGTAGACCTTTTTTGAAAGCCATCCTCACACGTTTTTCATGATGTTCAGGTCCGGTGAATATGACGGCCATGCCAGTAGGTTTACATTTTGACTCTAACTCCAAGTTTTAGTTATTCTTGCGGTATGTATCGGTGCATTGTCCTGTTTTAAAATCCATCGTTGTTCACTAAACAATTCCGAAAAATGAGGGCAAGCTCTTTCCAGTATAGATTTGTAGGTGATTGCGGTCATTCTTGAGCTTTGAAAATCAAGGTTTGCAGTTCCGTAAAAGTTTACTGATCCACATACCATTACTCCACCTCCCTTGCTGTGTCTTCCATTCAAGTATATTTCATCGTCCCTCAATTTATGGAAATAATAATTATATCCATCAGGTCCATCCAAATAAAATGTTTTTATTTAAAAAGACAACGGTATGCCACTCTCGACTCCACCTGATGTTACTTAATGCAAAATCAAGTCGCAGACTTTTATGTGCTCCGTTCAATGGTGGTTTCTTTTAAATTTTTTTGTGTCTTATATGGTTGGAGTGCTGTATAACGCGATAATCAATTGATTTTCTAGCTTCAATTCCAGTTTCTGCCATGATTTTACTTAGGGATAGTAGTGAATTTGAAGCAGCTCTCAGTATCGCCCGTCGATCCTGACTTGTTGTTGCTCTGATTACTCCTCCTTTCCGTTTTTTCCGCAGTGTTCCTTGCTCCTTGTAAGCTCGAATTTGGCGGACTTCCTCCTTGGGTAATGAATTTCTTGTACCCATAGTTGTTGCTTTTATGAAATTATATTTTCGACCTTATTGGGAATAGCATCATAAAGATTGAATTTATCTGCCTTATCCAATTTTTTTAACAACGCAATTAAAATATAGCCTTCTTTTATATTGCATTTGTTTTTTCCTATATTATCGAATAAAATTTCGAACTCAAACTGAGAATGGGGTATGATATAACGACTATAGTGCAGTTCAAAATGTGTTCATCGGTCCGTTAGTTCGTCCGTATTTTCGTCTATCAGCGAGGGGCCTCCTGAATTAATTTTTGTTTTAACTTTTTATTTTGGATTCTTGGGATTATATCTCATGTCGATTTTTTTTATCATTTCAAACAACTGTACTTGCCATTTAACTAGTTTATAAAATATAGATTTTCTTCAAAATGGTTCCCAAGATTTTGAACTGTTTTAAGTATTCAAATATTGGAGTGACATAAGAAAAATAGTATACATACTCAGTTTTTCCCAAAATATGTAGTAACTCTTCCTAAGCTTCCATATTTCGGCTGACATTACAATTTACAACAACTTTGCGTGCTTATAGGGTTAATAAAAATAATATAATATTATAGAGAACTGATTGATCCAAGGGATCTCTTTGCAAAATAATATTGAACACAAAAATAGAGCGCAGGCCATTTTGGAAAAAAAAATGTTTGGGTTATTGTTCCAAGTAAATAACATTTACCACATTTTTATACCCTATTCTAGGGGTATATTAATTTTGACGCATAGTTTGTAACATACCTTAATATTGCCCGTAGACCCCTAAAAGTTACTATATTTATGATCAGCATCGATAGTAATGTCGATCTAGCCATGTCTGTCCGTCCGTCCGTCCGTCCGTCGGCAAAAATTAGGCCTTTAAACTGGACCTAGAGAGCTGAAATTTTAACCATATACTCTCTAGGGTCCCGAAATAATCAAGTTTACGAATTTTTGAAATCCGCCCACAGACACGCGCACAAACTCAAAAAAACAAAATTTTGGAAAAAATCGAATTTTGAGCTAGGAAGCTGAAATTTGTTATATATGATCTATGACTCCTAAAACTGCTCGGGATATAAAATTTTCAAAATCCGCCCACTGCCACGCCCACAAAAAAATAAAACAATTTTATTGAAAAACCAAAATTTGAGCTAGGGAGCTGAAATTTTTAATATATACTCTCTTGGGGCCCTTTAAGCTCATGTATAAATATTTTCAAAATCCGCCCACTGATACGCTCACAAATAAATAAAACAATTTTTTTGGAAATCCAAAGTTTGAGCTAGGGATCTGAAATTTATAATATATACTCTCTAGGGGCCCTTTAAGCTCATGTATAAATATTTTCAAAATTCGCCCACTGACACGCCCACAAATAAATAAAACAATTTTTTTGAAAATCCAAAGTTTGAGCTAGGGAGCTGAAATTTATAATATATACTCTCTAGGGGCCCGTTATGCTCATGTGTTAATTTTTTTTTAAATCCGCCTACTGACACGCCCACAATTAAATAAAACAATTTTATTGAAACACCCAAGTTTGAGCTAGGGAGCGTTTTTTTTGATAAAATCCTTTAAATGTTATATAACAAAATATGTAGAGCGTTCTTAACAATTTAACCATACTTAGACTTTTGTCACGCCCACTTATGAGGGATAGGAATAAGAATAGGGTATCCAACAGTTCGCCCAAGCGGACTGTAGCCCGTCCCTATGTTTACTTCACAGTTTCTAATGACAGTTTGGAAAACTATCCTTTTTCCAGGTTTAAAGGATCTTTTTTGTTGTTCCAATGACCCCTTAGTAAAATAACATTTAACACATCGTTGCTTGAAAAGCAAACTGACATACATAAGTCAAAATTCATACATTTTCAGAAAAGCCATTTGAAGTTTTTAATAACTTAAAAAAATAATTTTAGTTTTGAATTTCAATGAACACCAAAAAGTTTTAAAGTAAAAAGTATTATTTTTTTTTCTTCTTTCAAGTGGTATATTCAAGTTACTACAAAACGCCGTTTTTCAAAAAAAAAATTGACATGTCGTTTTACATCCAAATTGCTACTAATTTAAAAGAAAGTGTGAAAAAGTGTCGTTTTGTTTCGATCGATTATAACAATATTATATAAAATAAAACCTAGCTTATTGGTAAAAACCTAGCTTATTGGTAAAACGAAAATTCTTAAAGTAGGTAATCAAAAGAACTTTGATGTTCATCAACTAGTTTTGTTCCAAGGTAAAATGACACAACACGAAAAGTGTCACTTTTCAAGAAACTTTTTTATCACGATTTCATAATTTTTTAGAAGCAAAGTGTTACAAATGAAAAAAAAGTCATTTAGCTGGGAAAACAACAGGGATGTTTCCGTAAATTCAAAACGACACTTGTGCCCTCATGCTGTCAGTTTAAGAGTTATAGTTATGACGCGACGGTTTGATAGAAAAGTTGTATTTTATTTTGCGATTCGCTCTGAATAGTTAACTCAAAATCGTCAAATTTTGACTTATGTCAGTTTGCTTTTCAAGCGACGACATACCTATATACCGTGCAGTTTCTAATGACAAATATGAAAAAAAATCCTTTTCGAGGTTTAAATGACCTTTTTTGGGACTCTTAGTAAAATAATATTTAAAATAATGACATTTTGGAATAATGTCGGATGTTTATTAGGCATTTTCTGTTTATCTATCAGTATCTATGTCGGAATCAATCTGTATGTTGTTAATACGAGTATGTTTTGATTCTTTCTGAAAAAGGTATTTTTTAATGTTAGGCCTTATAGTAAGGATACAGGGACAGTTTCTGATTTATTTTCGCATAGAACTCGTTGATGCTTTGATTAAAATGACTTATAGTAATGAGTTGTGAGCCAGGCCTCATCGAATATATTCTAGGATATGAGAGCTTCATTGGCCGGTCCTCCTATTTTCTGACGAATAGTTTGGAGTATGGCCCTATATATGGGTCTATTCTTGAAAATTTCATAGTTATTTTATATGGTTTCACATTGTGGATCCATAAAACGTATTGGACTGTGTTACCACCGTATACCTTAAGGTTTCGTCTAGATCTTCTACGGTTTTAGGTATCACAAGAGTATGTGGGTGGGTTGGGGTAGGCTGATCCTGCATTCTATTTGCTGTAGGCGATTGCTTATGAGCTTTGTTTGCTCGATCTGGGCATTCATTGCACCAGTTAGTTCACTTCCTGCATTCGCTCCATATTGGTCATAGTAATATAAATGTAAAATAGGATTTGAGTTTCTAGGAAATTTGAATGTGAAGCGGGGTAAATAGAGAATTACACTATTTAACTCAACTAGTTATTGGTCTACGATATATTGATTTTCAATGAAATAAGGAAAAGTAGGTACTATGTGTCTAAAAAAATTTGGTTCGTATAATATTTAGGTATTGACTTTTAAATTTCTTAAAATTATAGTTTAATTGTTTCAGATATATTTTTATAAAAACTTGAACTTATTAGCTTGCAGCAATAGTACTGCTACTGAAATGTTTAGGTATCAAGTCCACAAAAATACGGTCTTCTTTTCAGCCAATGCGGAACATTTTTTTTGCGACACGTTAACTCATTTTTGTTGACTTGCGGTGGTCCATTACGTGTCTGTACATCTTTGCCTTTTCATTTTTCAAACATGATCAACAGTCAAAATATATAAAATGGACAATCTATTAGCCTTATTGTGAAGATCAATCAACTGTTGATAATTGACTATTTTCAATGTGTGCTATTGTGAACGAATGATTCTGAAGGATTTTGTCAATCGCAGTCAATTAAAAAATAGCGATTGAAAAAAATACCAAATGAATCGTTCGTTTACAATAGCACACATTGAAAATAGTCAATTATCAATTGTCAATTGATATTCGCAAAAAGGCTCTATCTGATTCAAGACTTGTATACACGTTTTGATGAAAAAATGAGCCTATTAAATGATGTCTATGGATGTCATGCACTGATGAACCACACAGAGAACCGAAAAAGAGATTAAACAATGTTTTCGTAAGAAAAGGACGCGTGGCAAACAAAAATTGTATGGAGGAATTGTTAAGAACGGCTACGTCTACATATCTTGGCAAGAAAATGACTTTCATTTTCATTTATCTATTCGATAAAAATGGACTTCTAAAAACCTTTACACTTGAACATTTCGGCCCCCTATAGAATATATTTTTAATATTTCAACTTCATGGGTCTCAAAATTTGGCAGCAGACAGATGAACACAAATATAAATTGTCTACAAGCAATTTTTGAAGGTATGTTAAGAACTATGAATCAAAATAATATTACCATAAGAATAGGATATAAAAGAAAAAGTACGTTCTGTAAATGCATTTATACCTGGAAGACTCAGTATATAAGTATTCTACAATCTGCATACAATTTTAGTATGGGATTCATTCATACAAGAGTATTTAAAAATTGCATCCCATCTCAAATTAAATGTAATGTAATGTAATCATCCTCCATTCCCGGATTTTTTTCAGGAATAATATATTTACTTTACAATCCTACTCTTAAAATCTTGCAATTTGATTTTTTACGGGGCTTTGCGGGACATTTTGCGGGAGAATTGATGATGCGGGACAGGCATGTCTAAAAACGGTCTACACCAGTTATATACATACATGTTCATGCCGTGACTTGAGTATTGACTCAAATTATGATTCGATTACATGGGGTATATAAGCCTTGCGTTATATGCAAATACCGGAAAATACCTGTACCATTAAATTGCATAGGTGCCATTGCATGGGTGCACATTGCAAAAATCGTTGCATCTATATAATTTCCGAAACAGCTACAAGTAATTAGTAAACACAAATATATATAAGTATCAAAAATAGATTTTTATACCTACATAATATCAACGGGTTCGTGCTTATTTAAATTTGTTTAAAAGACTAATAATAATTGTAGTTACGAGATAAACTTGATTCAACTAAACTGGTAACTCTAGCAGGTAGTTCTTTGTAAGTGTAGGACGTTTTTTAACTGCTTTTTGTCACGAAGAATAGAATTTCTGAACTACCAAGTATGTATATTCATCTCATCAATTCGATAATTATACATAATAAACTATAGTGTGTACACTACCGACACATGTAATTGCACTTCGGCTACACATTAAGAGGCAGCAGTATAGTGTTCGCAAAATGGAAATAACACCCTAATTATCGCAACACCCACAGAAAACCGTCACCCCACACATTCATACCGATCTTAACCAATTTATTCGATTTCCAGGTCAACTACAACATGCAATTTACAACCAACCAACCAAACAAAATATAAGCACGAAATCTTATATCATAAAATATATTAAACGACAGAAAGTAAATCAACAAACCCTATACATCAACTAAATGTATTAGGTAGGTACATTTAGGTTAGCTGAACAAAATGCTTCAATTACTCATGTGCAAACATACGTTCAGATAAAATTTGGCGTTGATTTGCTAAAACCAAAATGATAGCCCTGGAGTTTGGCAGCAAAAAAACGAAACATTTTATTTAATTCTGATTGGTTCTTATGCATACGCTCTTCACCTACGTACTTTATTTATGATGTTTGTTTGTTTGTTTGTTAATAGCATGTGCTTTGTCATGTTCGCATCGCCTGTTCTTCATTCGCCATAAAAGCATCTTCCACGGCACGCTGGGAACAACCGCTGATGTCGACATTGTCCGCATACCATAGCAGCTGAACGGACCAATTAAAGATAGTGCCTTCTGTGTTGACGGCTGCCCTGCACGTTATTTTCTCCAGAACATTATTGAAAAGGCACATGACAGCGCACCACCTAACGCCATTACCACCATGCATTTACTTTGCTCAAAGTCAATGGTAGCACCAATAAAAGGGGACAAGATGATTAAATCCTAATTGAAACGACCATACCACGTTTAAGACTTTGTGCAGCCAAACTAGCTGCAGAACTCACACAACGAGTTACAACAGACCTCAACCTAGGAGAATTAGAATCCTAATTTTGGACTGATTCAGAGAATGTGCTATCCTGGCTTAACGCTTACTTGGGAAACTATCCATATCGAATCGAGTTAAGAAGATCCGGTCAATATCATCACCACATCAGTGGCGCTATGTTCCAACTAAATCGAATACAGCTGACGTAGTATCCAGAGGAATATCGGATGGTCAATCACAATAGCCCTTGTATCAATCTATCACCGTTTTTGGATTCAGAAGGGATTCTACGCGTGGGAGGGCGCCTTAAAGCGGCAAACGTTGACTAATTAAAGGAAAAACCGTGGTAAGATCAGTAGTACACAGATATATGCACTGCGCTAGGGCGAAACCAGAACTAATGAAACAAGCAATGTGAAACTTGCCAGCAATGCGCGTGCAACCCGCTCGGCCGTTCATTGATGCTGCAGTAGATTACTTTGGTCCTGGATGGATACACTTAAGGGTTAGAGAAAAATAACCACGAAAGGCCTACGTTGCAATGTTCTGTTGTTCTGCTACCAAGGCCACACACTTCGAAGTTGTAAGTGATTTAACCACTGAAGCATTCATTGCGGCACTTAAACGATTCACGGGTAGAGGAGGAAACTGCCAAAACTTACATTGTGATAATGCCACGAACTTTGCAGCAAAAGAACAACTTCAGGAGTAACAAACAACCATTTAGGACCAAGCATCGAAGGAAAAGATCACAACGTTCTGCAATCACAAGGGAATCGCATTTCATTTCATTCCCCAAGATCGCCTTATTTCGGCGGCCTTTGGGAGGCTGCAGTAAAGTCGGCAAAATATTTCTTGAAGAGAAACCTGGAACCATCGAATCTTACTTATGAAGAATTAGCTCAAAGTTTTAGCGGTAATTTAGAAACAAAATGGAAGGTAATTAACTCGCTTAAGCAACAGTTTTGGAATCGTTGGTCTAACGAATATTTAAGTCAATTGCAACATCGCCAAAAATGGACCCAATAAAACAACAAAATTAAGGAGAGAATGATTGTGGTTTTAAAAGAAGATAATTTACTACCACTTCAATGGCAACTTGGAAGGATAGTAAAATGCTTTAAAGGAAGTGATGGCTTAGTACGAGTCGCTGAAGTTAAAACTAAGGCAGGAATATTTAAACGCGCTAGACATAAATGAGCCGGTCTACCAACTGAAAGGGAAGAGGATCCACACCCGTTACATCTCAGTACAGACATATGCCCCGAAAGCCAACAACAAAAACGGAATAAAAGAACATCCGCCCATTTGAAAAAGTCCCACCGGGTTTCGAATCAACCACGGGTACAATCTGACGTACCAAAGAAATTTTTTTTTATATAATTTACGCACTAAAGGGATTTTTTTGGTACACTTATCATGTATTGGCTACACAGCGCGGGCGTTAGGGAAATTAGGATTAGAAGAAAAGGAGAGTTCCCGATGCACGTAGGTTTTGAATGTTTGTAGGTTATAATGTAAAGGAAAAATTGAGCGTGGAAGAGTAGGTATTCAACATTCGTGTTGTACGGCTGAGGAAACACTCTTTGTACTTCACTGTACGTCCGAATACAGGCTTGAGGGTGAACTGATGGGCAGTCCTTGCATGGCGGGTATTGCGGTTGAAATATTCAAGGGGAGGAATGCAACTGGCTATTTCGTTTGAGCACTTATAGTGGAAATAACGATAAAATAACGAAAGGCAGGAGACATTACGACGATGACTAAGAGAGTCAATCGATCTCGCGATGTCTCGGTTGCCAATGGTTTTTGGATTCTGTCAAGTCGCTCCAAATAAGTTATTGGTGCACCAGACCAGATATGAGCGTTGTACTCGAGTTTCGGGCGAATAAACGCCTTATAAATTGTAGACAGATCAGAAGGGGTGAAATATTTCTTACATCGCTTAAGGAAGCCTAGACATTTCGAAGCGTTCTTGGCGTCATCGAATATGTGGTCATTCCAACGCATACACACATACCGAGAATGGAAAGTCTATCGGTTTCAGCGATGCAAGTGCCATTCATGAATAATGGCAGCGTGTGTGGGTTTTGCTTTAATGACAGGAGACAGCATTGTGTTTTGGAAGCATTAAATTCCAATCTATTGGTTGTACCCCACTGAGTTATGCTGTTGAGATCGGAATTTAATGAGCTTAACATAAGTTGCCGTTCCAGTTCCACACCCGAAGAAGTGGAGCGTGACCCAAGAAACGAGTATGAAAAGCTGAGGGTACTGTCAAAGGAATGGATAGGATTAGAAGTAACAGACAGGAGATTATTTATAAACATAGGGACAGGCTACAGTCCGCTTGGGCGAACTGTTGGATACCCTATTCTTATTCCTATCCCTCATAAGTGGGCGGGACAAAAGTCTAATTATGGTTGAATTGTTAAGAACGCTCTACATATTTTGTTATATAACATTTAAACGATTTTATCGAAAAAAAACTCTACCTAGCTCAAACTTGGGTGTTTCAATAAAATTGTTTTATTTAATTGTGGGCGTGTCAGTAGGCGGATTTAAAAAAAATTATCACATGAGCATAAAGGGCTCCTAGAGAATATATTTTATAAATTTCGGCTCCCTAGCTCAAACTTTGAATTTTCAAAAAAAGTTTTTTTTTAAATTGTGGGCGTGTCAGTAGGCGGATTTTGAAAATATTTACACATGAGCTTAAAGGGCCGCTAGAGAGTATATATTATAAATTTCAGCTCCCTAGCTCAAATTTTGGTTTTTCAATAAAATTGTTTTATTTATTTGTGGGCGTGTCAGTGGGCGAATTCTGAAATTTTTGTATCCCGAGAAATTTTAGGAGTCATAGAATATATAAAAAAAAATTCAGCTTTCTAGCTCAAAATTCGATTTTTTCCAAAATTTTGTTTTTTTGAGTTTGTGGGCGTGTCTGTGGGCGGATTTCAAAAATTCGTAAACTTGATACTTTCGGGACCCTAGAGAGTATATGGTTAAAATTTCAGCTCTCTAGGCCCAGTTTAAAGGCCTAATTTTTGCCGACGGACGGACGGACATGGCTAGATCGACATTACTATCGATGCTGATCATAAATATAGTAACTTTCAGGGGTCTACGGGCAATATTAAGGTATGTTACAAACTATGCGTCAAAATTAATATACCCTTAGAATAGGGTATACAAATGAGAAAGAGAGTCGGGGACAGGACGGATCTTTGGGGAACACCAGTTTTTATTTAGTGGGTTGCGGACTTGAAACCATCCAAGACAACTTGAATTGGACGGTCCGAAAGGTAATTTCTAACCCATTGAAGAAGATTATCATCGATTCCAAATACACGCATTTTCGACAAGAGAGCTTGATGCCAAACTCTGTCAAATGCCTTTGAAATATCAAGCGCAACGATCTTAGGTTAGGTTAGATTTACGGGCTGATGGAACAGAGCGAATCTGTTACACCACACTTAGGTCCATGTGGTCCCATTGTGATACCCTTTGTTGGGAGTGTTGGCCTTACTGTTCTGGCCTTGGTCCTTCGTCCTTGGTTTCCTTCCTACTCCAGGTTGTCCAGCCATTTGGATGTCCTTATAAACTTGTAAAGATTCGATAGTGAGACAACAGAAAGTTCTTGAATGTCTTGGAAGAAGTAACTTCTAAGTGTTCTGTTCCTCAGTTGATACAGGCTTGGACACTGACAGAGAAAGTGAGGTGTATCCTCATGGGTTTCCTCATCACCGCAGCCTCTACAGATGTCGTCATCCTTGAGGTTTAGTTTCATTGTGTGGTTCCTTAGCAGGTTGTGGCCAGTAAAAGTCCCGATCAACTTTGACAGCGATGTGCTTTCGTAACGTAAAAGTTTGTTGGTTCGGCCCTTATCATATTTTGGCCACAGCTTGCGTGATATCTCACAAGTGGTTAGTGACAAACACCTGTTGTTGGCTTTCATTCGTATTTTGTATTCCACTCTCTCTCTGAGGTTACAGAGTGGTGGTTTGACCGACTGAAGTGCCTGTTCATGGTCCATCGCAGACCCCTTTCTTGTCAGTTCGTCAGCTCGCTCGTTACCGGATATGTCCTTGTATCCAGGGACCCAGCAGAGACTCGTCCTATGCTTCGTGCCAAGAGCTCTCGGGGCAACGGCGATCAAGCATAGACTTTATTTCGGTACATGACACCGCTTTAATGGCCGCCTGACTATCAATAAAAATGGTAATATCACTGTGTTGTATCGCCATCATTGATACCATGCTTGTAACTTCAGTGATTGGATTGCTAGGACTTCTGCTTGGAATACACTAAAGTGATCAGGTAATTTAATCAATCTGTTAATGTTTAGTTCCTCTGAGAATAGTCCACCGCCCGTTCCACAGTCCATCTTCGATCCGTCTGTAAAGATGGATATCGATTTCTTTTGCATGGATTCGTTTGCGTACCATTCCTCCTTGCTCGGAAATTAACAAGAGAATGGTTTTTCAAAATTGAGGTAAGGAGACATGTAGTCAGATATGACGTTGTTCCCTATGTACATGTTCAGAATCAGTGTATGTCCAAAATGACTACGGTTCCAGCTTTTTGTTTGGCTGATCCTCAAGGCACTTTTTGCAGCCGATTCATGCATGTATAGATCCAATGATGGCAAATTGAGAATGGCTTCCAAACCAGCGGTTGGAGTTATTCTCATTGCACTGGTTGTCCCTATACATGCTAATCTTTGTATTTTTGTCGTCGCCTTAAGATTGGTTGCCTTGTCTGTGGCTTGCCAGCAGACAAAGCTGCCGTATGTGAGTATTGGTCGCACAATTGCCGTATACATCCACAAAATTATTTTGAGCGCAACGATCTTACTTTCACCACCTTGGTGAAGAGATTGGTTCCACTTTTCGGTTATAGATATGTCATCAAATCACCGGTGGACCTATTGCCCCGAAAACCGTACTGCCGGTCATTGAGAAGTTTTTGAGATTCAAGATATTTCATTAGCTGACGGTTGATCAGCATTTCCATGACCTTAGAAACAAGGAACGTAAGTGCAATTGGTCGGTAGGAGGAGGGAGAAGAAGACTCGCATTTTTTTGGTACAGGCTGGACAAATGCTGTTTTCCATCTTCCCGGGAAGAGCCCTGAAGAATAGGACAGTTAGAAAAGCTTACGCAGTGGTTTTGCCAGCGTAGAAGAACACCTCTTCAGAACGATGGGGGAAATACCATCTGGACCAGCGGATTTGTGTATGTCAAGATCTCGAAGTACTCTAGCCACTGTACGAGTGCGAAAGTGGATTGGTCCCATGAAGTATTCTACGCGCTCGAGTACAGGGGGAGATAAAGCACAATCTGGGAGCGTTGAGCTAGCTGCAAAGTGAGCAGCAAGCAGATTGGCTTTATCCAAAGAGCTGACGGCTGGAATGTCGTTGTAACTGAGTGTCGGGATAGATGACGAGGCCGAATTCTTGATGTTTTTGACAAACGACCAAAAGTTTTTACTAGCCGTGGGACTTTGTAGTATTTTTTGCCTCAGCTTTTGGTCGTGGGAGAATTGTAAATGATTAATAAGGGCATTGCAGTCATTTCTGGCTCGTTTTGATTTTTTCCGGTTTTCCTCTGATGGGTTGTCCTTATAAAACCGAAAGCTTACCTCTTTTAACCTGATAGCATCTTTGCAGCTCGATTCACACCACGCGTTTACCTCGGGTTTGCTACTTTTTATCCGGTTAGGATAAATTAAAGCTCTTAAAGAAACCGTTTAGTTTTTCCCAATTGGCTTTCTCGTATTGCCATACGGTTCTTTTAGGAGTCTGTTCTTTAACTATGTGGCCGGAGTACGAGAAATTAGGTGATATGACACAATGTTCTGACGAACCTAGAGGCGGTAATACGTTTATATCGTATTTTTCAGGGTGAGAGGTGAGAAACAAGTCCGGTGTGTTGGCGGTTTGACTGCCGGTATTCGTGTAGGGTCATTTACAAGCTGAGTGAGATTGTTAACCTCAGCAAAAATCTCAACATACCTTCCTTCGGGTGTTGTCTGTCCAGAATGTCGAAGCCAATGTGAATTGTGTATATTGAAATCACCCGCAATGACGATTTCAGTACGAGGATGAAGGGTTACAATTCTTGTGATGGAGTCAGACATCGCATCTAACTCATTATAAGTTGAATGTCTGTCCAAATTTTGGCTTCTGTAAATAAAACAGTAGTGGATTAATTGCCTACTAATATTGAGGCTGAAGTTGGTAGGCTACGTCACTACGTATATAGGCGGCGAGACCGCGATGGGGAAAGAATAATGACACTAAATTCTACCCAGGCAGACTAAACTCTGTTAAATCAGAGCCAACGCTGCCCAGAATTTCATTAAGTTCTAAAACAGCTGGTTTGTTGTGGAAAGCGTGGGCGTATAACGTAAAAAAATGTTTCCTCAAGCCACGAATGTTACTAACATCCACCACAAAATTCCTACACATTATAAAATACAAACATAAACGAAAACACAAATTCCGACGCTACCTAAGCAAGAACCGTGAATTGAAGATCCTCGTTATAGACCAAGAGCCCACAGCATTTTTTGGGAGTGAAGATATAACCAATATTATGATATATGAAAGTTAGGTGCCTAAATAGCTTAAGTCTATTTGGCTAGTCTGGCAGCATTTGTTTGGGGCAAATGTTAGTAATAGTAAAGTAAAAATACGTTTTTTTCCAAATCCTGGATCGAAGATATAACCACTTATGAATAGTATTAAATGAAAGAGGTTGAAGCCATCTACACAAATCTGTGGGTGCCAGACGTTTTGCATTTGGCAAAACCCTTGCCAGACGTACTAATAGTATGCAAAAAAATCAGTTTTTTGAAATAATTGGTATAACCACACATTGAATATACGTACCAAAATAATGGTGGAAGTGTCCTGATACCGTAAATGTGGGTGCCAGACGTTTTGTATGGGGCAAAATTTACTAAATGGATGAATTCAAATATAAATACTTAAAAAAAAAATTGTTCGATGACATTTCTAAGAAAATAAAAACATAAGTAATAATAAATCCAACATAAACATTTTCTTCATCGTCGGATGCATCCAAGTTAGTCCCAAGAATATCATCGAGATTGCCAGGTGCAGTTTTGCCATCAAACCATTTAACTTGATACCCTGTGTCGTCTAGTATCCAACCATTGTCTACCTTCGCAAAATAAACAAATTTTTTTATTTTCATGACTAAATTAATAGTTAGTTTTACTTACTCTTGATATTTTTGAAACCGAACATTTTCCGAATGGTCGGAAAGTGAATATTGCTCTGTTATTGGTGAAAAAGAAATTTTTGTAACCTACGACTCGAAGTGCTTTCACTTTCAAACTCGAAATGATAAATTCATAAGAGAAGAAGTGGAGGCATTAAACAGTTCCCAAGAAGAAGCTGACACTCGTATGATGCTGCATGTGTCGTTCCTGCCAAACAACTTTTCCGTTGTCATAAGGTCCTCTGATACCGATGTCCTCATAACAACGCTTCGCAATATTGCATTGGAAAAAAATAGTGTCAAAGTGTGGCTTGAGGTGGGAGTTGTGTCCAGAAATACACTGAGATTCATAGATGTAAGCTCTATTTACAACAAACTTGGATCCAGTTTTTGTAAGGCTCTACCAGGTTTTCACAGCTTCACTGGCTGTGACAATACTCCATCCTTCTTTAAAAAGGGAAAAATAAAGCCTTTTAAGAGTTTACAGAGTCGACACGATTTTCAGCTAGCTTTTGCAGAACTAGGAAATACAATTGATGTAAATGAACTGGATATAAATCGGTTTGAAGATTTTGTTTGTCGTATGGACCAAACTAAAGCTAAAAATGTTAACGAAGCGCGGTACGAAATATTTTACAAAGCCTGCAAGCCCACTTCCAAAAACTTTTTCAAAAATATCAAGAGTAAGTAAAACTAACTATTAATTTAGTCATGAATATAAAAAATTTTGTTTATTTTGCGAAGGTAAACAATGGTTGGATACTAGACGACACAGGGTATCAAGTTAAATGGTTTGATGGCAAAACTGCACCTGACAATCTCGATGATATTCTTAGGACTAACTTGTATGCATCCGACGATGAAGAAAATGTTTATGCAACGATTCATCTGATGGATCAGATTGTAACTAAAATCATTTTTGTAGCCTTAAAAAAATATTGTAGTGTATGTAATCTGTAGTTATTAAGTTGGATTTATTATTATTTATGTTTTTATTTTCTTAGAAATGTCATCGAACAATTTTTTTTTTAAGTATTTATATTTGAATTCATCCAAGGAACAAAGACGTCAATTTAATATATTGGAATAAGAATATTTTTGTTAAAACATCTATTTTATAAATAGTTGCAATAATACCAACCACATAAATTTGTTTTTTAGTTTAATTTGTTTGCATACTATAAGTACGTCTGGCAAGGGGTTTGCCCCATGAAAACGTCTGGCACCAACATTTTCGGTATCAGGACACTTCCACCATTATTTTGGTATATTCAATGTGTGGTTATACCAATTATTTCAAAAACTGATTTTTTTTTGCATACTATTAGTACCTACGTCTGGCAAGGGTTTTGCCCCATACAAAACGTCTGGCACCCACATTTACGGTATCAGGACACTTCCACCATTATTTTGGTATATTCAATGTGTGGTTATACCAATTATTTCAAAAACTGATTTTTTGCGTACTATTAGTACGTCTGGCAAGGGTTTTGCCCCATACAAAACGTCTGGCACCCACATTTACGGTATCAGGACACTTCCACCATTATTTTGGTATATTCAATGTGTGGTTATACCAATTAATTCAAAAACGGTTTTTTTTGCATACTAAATATTAGTACGTCTGGCAAGGGTTTTGCCCCATACAAAACGTCTGGCACCCACATTTACGGTATCAGGACATTTTCACCATTATTTTGGTATATTCAATGTGTGGTTATACCAATTATTTCAAAAACTGATTTTTTTTTGCATACTATTAGTACCTACGTCTGGCAAGGGTTTTGCCCCATACAAAACGTCTGGCACCCACATTTACGGTATCAGGACACTTCCACCATTATTTTGGTATATTCAATGTGTGGTTATACCAATTATTTCAAAAACTGATTTTTTGCGTACTATTAGTACGTCTGGCAAGGGTTTTGCCCCATACAAAACGTCTGGCACCCACATTTACGGTATCAGGACACTTCCACCATTATTTTGGTATATTCAATGTGTGGTTATACCAATTAATTCAAAAACGGTTTTTTTTGCATACTATTAGTAAGTCTGGCAAGGGTTTTGCCCCATACAAAACGTCTGGCACCCACATTTACGGTATCAGGACATTTTCACCATTATTTTGGTATATTCAATGTGTGGTTATACCAATTATTTTAAAAACTGATTTTTTGCATACTATCAGTACGTCTGGCAAGGGTTTTGTCCCATGCAAAACGTCTGGCACCAAAAGATTTGTGTAGATGACTTCAACCTCTTTCATTTAATACTATTCATAAGTGGTTATATCTTCGATCCAGGATGTGGAAAAAAACGTATTTTTACTTTACTATTACTAACATTTGCCCCAAACAAATGCTGCCAGACTAGCCAAATAGACTTAAGCTATTTAGGCACTTCACTTTGATATATCATAATTTTGGTTATATCTTCACTCCCAAAAAATGCTGTGGGCTCTTAGACTATTAGATTTCCAAAACAAATTACCGCAGGTGTTATGCCCGTACGCTAATTTTTTTTGGTCCACCAACAAAATCAACAATTCACGGGTCAAATCAACAATTCATCCGTCTGATGCTGCCTTTACTCACCCATTACTAGTGTACAGAAGAAAATCGTACGACACCTACAATGCGTCGCCTGAGAATTGTTTTGTTTCATAAGCCACTTTTGTCGTTTTTGAGATAGGAACGGATTCTATGGTAATTTTGTATGCTCTTTTTAAATCTGTGATTTGATTTGCTCTAAGTCTTTTCAATCCCGAGATATCGAACATCGACTTTGTCCTATATCCACCAAAATCAACAGTTTGTAGAATTGTTTTGTGCCATAAACCATTTTTCGGCGTTTGGGACAAATTTTCCATATAATTTATCGCAACTTTTTTCTGAGAATTGTTTTGTTCCACGTGCATATCACTGCGACAAAAGATACACAAAATATTAACAAAGTTGAGAATTGGTTTGTCCTACGTGCACTCGTGTTAAAGAAAAGCTATGTATGTGGAACACAGATCGCAAACAAAATTTTAGTATTGGTTTGTTCCACCTCCATTACAGTTGTGTAGATAATATTCTATATTATGAAGATATGAATTCGGTGCGGTGATGAATAGTGCTGCAAACGCAAAACCTAGTTGCAGCATACGAACAGTGAATACATATGGGTTCGATAGATGTGAATGAACCTTAGCTGCACAGATAAGTACAGAAAAAATCAGAAAAGTACAAGATTTTTTGTTCCATGAGTAAATCTTGCCGCAAAGTGTTCTACATTCTGTCAATTTGTGTTCCATGATGCTGTGCGGATCAGTTTACGATTTCCTGTACCTAGTTTAGAGATACTGCAAGTGAGTAAAATATGTCAAATTTGAAAATTCGAATTGTACTGATGCCAATTGATTTATTTGTTTGGCATGAGATATCGTATTTCTTTTTTTTTTTTTTTTTTGTCGGGATGTGTGAAACTTTCTGCACTGGAGCACTCAGACTCAATACTGGTCCATTGTACTGCCAGGCAGACACACCACATTTTACTGTGGGAATTTACTCGTTTTTCTAAGAAAAACGAGAAGGCGCTTCAATGATAAGGAGCTTAGGTTTACAGCACTCACCATATCCGCACCAAATACCTGCCACCTGATACGAGCAAAAGCAGGACAATCACAGAGGAAATGTTCCGCAGTGTCGTCGCTTTCTCCACAGGCTTCGCAGTTGGTGGTGTCGCTTAGGCCTAGCACCTTAAGGTGTTTGGCAAAAGCGTAGTGTCCCGTTAGAACGCCAATAGTCTGTCTGCAGTCTTTTCTGTTGAGAGACAACAAGAATGCCGCGGATTTCCCACAGACGTCGGGGAGCATTTGCTTAGTCTGTCTGCATCCTGGAGAGTCATGCCAACGGCGATTGTGTTCATAGGAAACCCAACCGTCAATGGAAGCCCTGACCGAGGACGCAGGCAGGCAGATCGCTGGTTCAGGTCCTGAGAGGTCCCCCTCTGAGCCTTGTCTAGCAAGTTCATCGGAGATCTCATTTCCCGTGATCCCGTTATGACCCGGGACCCAGACAAGTTTAAGTGAATTCAGCCTTCCGACCGAATTCAGAGATATCTTGCATTCACGTACTATTTTGGAGGTAGTTAAGGGTTTGAGTAAGGCCTTAAGCGCAGCCTGACTGTCGCTGCAGACGCAGATACTTCGCCCCCTCCACCTATTCCTCGTAACATAGTCCATGGCCATTAGGATAGCATAAGTCTCTGTTTGGAAGACTGACGCATGTTTGAATAACGGAAAGAAAAGTCTAACGCTATCGCTCTCCACGAAGACACCAGCACCAGATCCTTGATCGGTTTTGGAGCCATCCGTAAAGATTCGACTGCATTCCCTTCCAGGTTCAGAGTCCGGCCAGAGCCAGTCCTGGACGCGAGGAAAGTCGACCTCGTATTTGCGCTTTAGCCGAAGTTCCGGTGTCATCGCATCAGACGGCATATCCATAAGACAGGAGTCGAAGGACAACCGTTGCGCAAGTTCATCAAAACTCCAGTGCGAGTTATACCAAAAGCCACCTCTTGTAAGACGTGAGATAGCCTTGATTGTACATCCCATGATGTAAACATCAAGGGGCGGAAGGTTCAATAGTGCCACTGTACGAGTGCGAAAGTGGATTGGTCCCATGAAGTATTCTACGCGCTCGAGTACAGGGGGAGATAAAGCACAATCTGGGAGCGTTGAGCTAGCTGCAAAGTGAGCAGCAAGCAGATTGGCTTTATCCAAAGAGCTGACGGCTGGAATGTCGTTGTAACTGAGTGTCGGGATAGATGACGAGGCCGAATTCTTGATGTTTTTGACAAACGACCAAAAGTTTTTACTAGCCGTGGGACTTTGTAGTATTTTTTGCCTCAGCTTTTGGTCGTGGGAGAATTGTAAATGATTAATAAGGGCATTGCAGTCATTTCTGGCTCGTTTTGATTTTTTCCGGTTTTCCTCTGATGGGTTGTCCTTATAAAACCGAAAGCTTACCTCTTTTAACCTGATAGCATCTTTGCAGCTCGATTCACACCACGCGTTTACCTCGGGTTTGCTACTTTTTATCCGGTTAGGATAAATTAAAGCTCTTAAAGAAACCGTTTAGTTTTTCCCAATTGGCTTTCTCGTATTGCCATACGGTTCTTTTAGGAGTCTGTTCTTTAACTATGTGGCCGGAGTACGAGAAATTAGGTGATATGACACAATGTTCTGACGAACCTAGAGGCGGTAATACGTTTATATCGTATTTTTCAGGGTGAGAGGTGAGAAACAAGTCCGGTGTGTTGGCGGTTTGACTGCCGGTATTCGTGTAGGGTCATTTACAAGCTGAGTGAGATTGTTAACCTCAGCAAAAATCTCAACATACCTTCCTTCGGGTGTTGTCTGTCCAGAATGTCGAAGCCAATGTGAATTGTGTATATTGAAATCACCCGCAATGACGATTTCAGTACGAGGATGAAGGGTTACAATTCTTGTGATGGAGTCAGACATCGCATCTAACTCATTATAAGTTGAATGTCTGTCCAAATTTTGGCTTCTGTAAATAAAACAGTAGTGGATTAATTGCCTACTAATATTGAGGCTGAAGTTGGTAGGCTACGTCACTACGTATATAGGCGGCGAGACCGCGATGGGGAAAGAATAATGACACTAAATTCTACCCAGGCAGACTAAACTCTGTTAAATCAGAGCCAACGCTGCCCAGAATTTCATTAAGTTCTAAAACAGCTGGTTTGTTGTGGAAAGCGTGGGCGTATAACGTAAAAAAATGTTTCCTCAAGCCACGAATGTTACTAACATCCACCACAAAATTCCTACACATTATAAAATACAAACATAAACGAAAACACAAATTCCGACGCTACCTAAGCAAGAACCGTGAATTGAAGATCCTCGTTATAGACCAAGAGCCCACAGCATTTTTTGGGAGTGAAGATATAACCAATATTATGATATATGAAAGTTAGGTGCCTAAATAGCTTAAGTCTATTTGGCTAGTCTGGCAGCATTTGTTTGGGGCAAATGTTAGTAATAGTAAAGTAAAAATACGTTTTTTTCCAAATCCTGGATCGAAGATATAACCACTTATGAATAGTATTAAATGAAAGAGGTTGAAGCCATCTACACAAATCTGTGGGTGCCAGACGTTTTGCATTTGGCAAAACCCTTGCCAGACGTACTAATAGTATGCAAAAAAATCAGTTTTTTGAAATAATTGGTATAACCACACATTGAATATACGTACCAAAATAATGGTGGAAGTGTCCTGATACCGTAAATGTGGGTGCCAGACGTTTTGTATGGGGCAAAATTTACTAAATGGATGAATTCAAATATAAATACTTAAAAAAAAAATTGTTCGATGACATTTCTAAGAAAATAAAAACATAAGTAATAATAAATCCAACATAAACATTTTCTTCATCGTCGGATGCATCCAAGTTAGTCCCAAGAATATCATCGAGATTGCCAGGTGCAGTTTTGCCATCAAACCATTTAACTTGATACCCTGTGTCGTCTAGTATCCAACCATTGTCTACCTTCGCAAAATAAACAAATTTTTTTATTTTCATGACTAAATTAATAGTTAGTTTTACTTACTCTTGATATTTTTGAAACCGAACATTTTCCGAATGGTCGGAAAGTGAATATTGCTCTGTTATTGGTGAAAAAGAAATTTTTGTAACCTACGACTCGAAGTGCTTTCACTTTCAAACTCGAAATGATAAATTCATAAGAGAAGAAGTGGAGGCATTAAACAGTTCCCAAGAAGAAGCTGACACTCGTATGATGCTGCATGTGTCGTTCCTGCCAAACAACTTTTCCGTTGTCATAAGGTCCTCTGATACCGATGTCCTCATAACAACGCTTCGCAATATTGCATTGGAAAAAAATAGTGTCAAAGTGTGGCTTGAGGTGGGAGTTGTGTCCAGAAATACACTGAGATTCATAGATGTAAGCTCTATTTACAACAAACTTGGATCCAGTTTTTGTAAGGCTCTACCAGGTTTTCACAGCTTCACTGGCTGTGACAATACTCCATCCTTCTTTAAAAAGGGAAAAATAAAGCCTTTTAAGAGTTTACAGAGTCGACACGATTTTCAGCTAGCTTTTGCAGAACTAGGAAATACAATTGATGTAAATGAACTGGATATAAATCGGTTTGAAGATTTTGTTTGTCGTATGGACCAAACTAAAGCTAAAAATGTTAACGAAGCGCGGTACGAAATATTTTACAAAGCCTGCAAGCCCACTTCCAAAAACTTTTTCAAAAATATCAAGAGTAAGTAAAACTAACTATTAATTTAGTCATGAATATAAAAAATTTTGTTTATTTTGCGAAGGTACAATGGTTGGATACTAGACGACACAGGGTATCAAGTTAAATGGTTTGATGGCAAAACTGCACCTGACAATCTCGATGATATTCTTAGGACTAACTTGTATGCATCCGACGATGAAGAAAATGTTTATGCAACGATTCATCTGATGGATCAGATTGTAACTAAAATCATTTTTGTAGCCTTAAAAAAATATTGTAGTGTATGTAATCTGTAGTTATTAAGTTGGATTTATTATTATTTATGTTTTTATTTTCTTAGAAATGTCATCGAACAATTTTTTTTTTAAGTATTTATATTTGAATTCATCCAAGGAACAAAGACGTCAATTTAATATATTGGAATAAGAATATTTTTGTTAAAACATCTATTTTATAAATAGTTGCAATAATACCAACCACATAAATTTGTTTTTTAGTTTAATTTGTTTGCATACTATAAGTACGTCTGGCAAGGGGTTTGCCCCATGAAAACGTCTGGCACCAACATTTTCGGTATCAGGACACTTCCACCATTATTTTGGTATATTCAATGTGTGGTTATACCAATTATTTCAAAAACTGATTTTTTTTTGCATACTATTAGTACCTACGTCTGGCAAGGGTTTTGCCCCATACAAAACGTCTGGCACCCACATTTACGGTATCAGGACACTTCCACCATTATTTTGGTATATTCAATGTGTGGTTATACCAATTATTTCAAAAACTGATTTTTTGCGTACTATTAGTACGTCTGGCAAGGGTTTTGCCCCATACAAAACGTCTGGCACCCACATTTACGGTATCAGGACACTTCCACCATTATTTTGGTATATTCAATGTGTGGTTATACCAATTAATTCAAAAACGGTTTTTTTTGCATACTAAATATTAGTACGTCTGGCAAGGGTTTTGCCCCATACAAAACGTCTGGCACCCACATTTACGGTATCAGGACATTTTCACCATTATTTTGGTATATTCAATGTGTGGTTATACCAATTATTTCAAAAACTGATTTTTTTTTGCATACTATTAGTACCTACGTCTGGCAAGGGTTTTGCCCCATACAAAACGTCTGGCACCCACATTTACGGTATCAGGACACTTCCACCATTATTTTGGTATATTCAATGTGTGGTTATACCAATTATTTCAAAAACTGATTTTTTGCGTACTATTAGTACGTCTGGCAAGGGTTTTGCCCCATACAAAACGTCTGGCACCCACATTTACGGTATCAGGACACTTCCACCATTATTTTGGTATATTCAATGTGTGGTTATACCAATTAATTCAAAAACGGTTTTTTTTGCATACTATTAGTAAGTCTGGCAAGGGTTTTGCCCCATACAAAACGTCTGGCACCCACATTTACGGTATCAGGACATTTTCACCATTATTTTGGTATATTCAATGTGTGGTTATACCAATTATTTTAAAAACTGATTTTTTGCATACTATCAGTACGTCTGGCAAGGGTTTTGTCCCATGCAAAACGTCTGGCACCAAAAGATTTGTGTAGATGACTTCAACCTCTTTCATTTAATACTATTCATAAGTGGTTATATCTTCGATCCAGGATGTGGAAAAAAACGTATTTTTACTTTACTATTACTAACATTTGCCCCAAACAAATGCTGCCAGACTAGCCAAATAGACTTAAGCTATTTAGGCACTTCACTTTGATATATCATAATTTTGGTTATATCTTCACTCCCAAAAAATGCTGTGGGCTCTTAGACTATTAGATTTCCAAAACAAATTACCGCAGGTGTTATGCCCGTACGCTAATTTTTTTTGGTCCACCAACAAAATCAACAATTCACGGGTCAAATCAACAATTCATCCGTCTGATGCTGCCTTTACTCACCCATTACTAGTGTACAGAAGAAAATCGTACGACACCTACAATGCGTCGCCTGAGAATTGTTTTGTTTCATAAGCCACTTTTGTCGTTTTTGAGATAGGAACGGATTCTATGGTAATTTTGTATGCTCTTTTTAAATCTGTGATTTGATTTGCTCTAAGTCTTTTCAATCCCGAGATATCGAACATCGACTTTGTCCTATATCCACCAAAATCAACAGTTTGTAGAATTGTTTTGTGCCATAAACCATTTTTCGGCGTTTGGGACAAATTTTCCATATAATTTATCGCAACTTTTTTCTGAGAATTGTTTTGTTCCACGTGCATATCACTGCGACAAAAGATACACAAAATATTAACAAAGTTGAGAATTGGTTTGTCCTACGTGCACTCGTGTTAAAGAAAAGCTATGTATGTGGAACACAGATCGCAAACAAAATTTTAGTATTGGTTTGTTCCACCTCCATTACAGTTGTGTAGATAATATTCTATATTATGAAGATATGAATTCGGTGCGGTGATGAATAGTGCTGCAAACGCAAAACCTAGTTGCAGCATACGAACAGTGAATACATATGGGTTCGATAGATGTGAATGAACCTTAGCTGCACAGATAAGTACAGAAAAAATCAGAAAAGTACAAGATTTTTTGTTCCATGAGTAAATCTTGCCGCAAAGTGTTCTACATTCTGTCAATTTGTGTTCCATGATGCTGTGCGGATCAGTTTACGATTTCCTGTACCTAGTTTAGAGATACTGCAAGTGAGTAAAATATGTCAAATTTGAAAATTCGAATTGTACTGATGCCAATTGATTTATTTGTTTGGCATGAGATATCGTATTTCTTTTTTTTTTTTTTTTTTGTCGGGATGTGTGAAACTTTCTGCACTGGAGCACTCAGACTCAATACTGGTCCATTGTACTGCCAGGCAGACACACCACATTTTACTGTGGGAATTTACTCGTTTTTCTAAGAAAAACGAGAAGGCGCTTCAATGATAAGGAGCTTAGGTTTACAGCACTCACCATATCCGCACCAAATACCTGCCACCTGATACGAGCAAAAGCAGGACAATCACAGAGGAAATGTTCCGCAGTGTCGTCGCTTTCTCCACAGGCTTCGCAGTTGGTGGTGTCGCTTAGGCCTAGCACCTTAAGGTGTTTGGCAAAAGCGTAGTGTCCCGTTAGAACGCCAATAGTCTGTCTGCAGTCTTTTCTGTTGAGAGACAACAAGAATGCCGCGGATTTCCCACAGACGTCGGGGAGCATTTGCTTAGTCTGTCTGCATCCTGGAGAGTCATGCCAACGGCGATTGTGTTCATAGGAAACCCAACCGTCAATGGAAGCCCTGACCGAGGACGCAGGCAGGCAGATCGCTGGTTCAGGTCCTGAGAGGTCCCCCTCTGAGCCTTGTCTAGCAAGTTCATCGGAGATCTCATTTCCCGTGATCCCGTTATGACCCGGGACCCAGACAAGTTTAAGTGAATTCAGCCTTCCGACCGAATTCAGAGATATCTTGCATTCACGTACTATTTTGGAGGTAGTTAAGGGTTTGAGTAAGGCCTTAAGCGCAGCCTGACTGTCGCTGCAGACGCAGATACTTCGCCCCCTCCACCTATTCCTCGTAACATAGTCCATGGCCATTAGGATAGCATAAGTCTCTGTTTGGAAGACTGACGCATGTTTGAATAACGGAAAGAAAAGTCTAACGCTATCGCTCTCCACGAAGACACCAGCACCAGATCCTTGATCGGTTTTGGAGCCATCCGTAAAGATTCGACTGCATTCCCTTCCAGGTTCAGAGTCCGGCCAGAGCCAGTCCTGGACGCGAGGAAAGTCGACCTCGTATTTGCGCTTTAGCCGAAGTTCCGGTGTCATCGCATCAGACGGCATATCCATAAGACAGGAGTCGAAGGACAACCGTTGCGCAAGTTCATCAAAACTCCAGTGCGAGTTATACCAAAAGCCACCTCTTGTAAGACGTGAGATAGCCTTGATTGTACATCCCATGATGTAAACATCAAGGGGCGGAAGGTTCAATAGTGCATCTAGGCCGGAGCCAGGCGTGCTGGGGAAGGCCCCTGTGCAGCCGAGACATACCTGCCTTTGGAGTTTGGCAAAAGCAGCAGTGACGTATTTACGTGAAAGCTTATTCCACCAAACAACAGATACGTATGCTATAAATGGTCTTATCATAGCCGTATAAATCCATAGGACTCTTTTCGGTGATAAGCCCCATGTCTTGCCGAAAATGCCTTTGCACTGCCAGAAAATAGACAGCGCCTTGGCAGTCTTCAGCTCAACATGTTTGGACCAAAGAAGTTTGCTATCCAGGATGACTCCCAGATACTTTGCTTCATTGGAGAGTTGGATTGTGACGCCTTTTAGCACTGGCTGAGTCAACCCGACCAGCTTCCTCCTTCTCGTAAAGAGAACAACCTCAGTTTTAAGAGGATTGACCGAGAGCCCATTCCTAGTGCACCATTCGTCGATCACGTCAAGGGCCGCCTGCGCCTTGGCGCATACAGTCGCTAGGCATGATCCAACAGAAAGCACGGCAACATCATCCGCGTACGCCTGAGCGTAAATATTAGAACTGTTGAGTGCGTTCAACAGAGAGTCGACCAGCATACACCACAGCAGTGGAGACATGACGCCGCCTTGCGGGCAGCCTCTGTTTACCCCCGCCATAACATAGCGGCCACAATCCGCATCCGCAACCAACGTTCTATTCATTAGCATTGCTTTAATCCACAACACCAATGGTTCGTCTACTCCGTGTTGTCTGGCGGAGCTGCACATGCTATCAAAAGTCGCATTGTCAAAAGCACCCTCAATATCGATGAAAATGCCCATCGCGTATTCTTTTCTGTCAAGCGCGCCTTCAATTCTACCAACTAGATTTTGGAGCGCAGTCTCGCAGGATTTTTCGCGTTGATAGGCATGTTGCATCGGAGATAGTGGGTGCAATCGCAAAGCAGTTTTGCGCACGTGAAGCTCGACCAGCCTTTCCATGCTTTTCAGTAAGAAGGAAGTCAGACTTATTGGTCTGAAGCTCTTGGCGAGTGAGTAGTCACTTCTGCCAATTTTAGGTATAAATGCCACTCTAACTGTACGCCAGTGCTAGGACAGCGATGAAGATTTTCTTCATAGTCGGTAGCAACTGGTTTGTACATTGCTGCAGCATGGCGTCCGTACCAGGTGACTTGAAGCCGTCAAAAGACGCAAAAGCATATTTAATGGCCTCGTCCGTCACCACGGCCTTCGCAATATACCAGCTACGCCGAGTTGTTTGTCTTGGCTCACTCATAATCTCGGTAATCGGGGCTGGTTGTGAACCAATTGTAATCTGGTTACCTGGAAAGTGAGACTCCAGCAGATAACTAAGAGTTTCCGCTTTCGTCTCAGTGAAGGTGCCATCGAGTTTTCTAAGTGAGTCCAGTTTGGCTGGTTTGCCCTTTTTCAGAACTTTAACCAACCTACTAGTTTCACCCAGCGTTTCAATCTTTTCGCAGAAATTCTTATAAGAAGCACTTTTCGATACCCGAATTAGCCTCTTATATTCCTTCTGCTTCGATCGGTAGAGATTCCAGTCTGTCTCCAAATCAGTCTTGAGTGAGCTATTTAGAAGCTTTCTAGCTTCTCTACGAATTCTTTGCAGTTCCGAGCTCCACCAGGGAACCGGTGTTCTGCCAGGGGGTTTGCTTACTGGGCACGTCAGTTCAAAACAGCTAGTAATGGCACTATTCAGGTCTTGAACAGCTTCCTCTACCTTTTGTCTCGTCCTGAGTTTGGTTGGAGTTTTGAGAGTTTTCCCTAATTCCTCCCTGAAGCGTATCCAGTTGGTTTTTCTCGGATTCCTCCTCTCCTGCAAAGTTATGGCTTCGCATTCGATTTGGAATTCGATATATCTATGGTCTGAGAGGGACACCTCCGAAGAGACCCTCCAGTTAGTAACCGCCTTAAAGTATCTATTTGATAAAGTTAGGTCGATCACTTCCTGTCTTCTTGACGTCACAAAAGTTGGTTGCGAGCCAACTTTGTTGATAGTAAGATCAGATGATAGAATGAAATCCAGGAGATGGTTTCCTCGCATGTTGCATTTGCTGCTGCCCCAAACAGTGTTTTGAGCATTGGCATCACAGCATATAACTAGGCCCATCTTCCTGGTGTCGCAATAGTCAATGAGTTCAGCAATTGCCCTCGGTGGTGGAGGCACTACCGAATCATAGGGGAGATAAGCTGACGCCACGATGAAGGTCTTCCAACTTCCATTCGCTTCGTAGCTAATGGCTGCAGCAACCAAATCTTGGCCACAAAATTGTCCAAGCTTAGTCGCTGAGAAAAGGTTCGACACAGCAACACAAGCCCTTGGTCTCTCGGACCGCTCGTCACAGAGTATCGTAGTGCCACGAACACCTCCAAGGCCACAGATGCGATTTTTCCACACCCATGGCTCCTGTATGGATGTTATGTGGGCTTTTGTATTCAACACAGAAAGCTTCTTACTGATGAGTGCAGTAGCAGCCTTGGAGTGTTGAAGGTTAATCTGAGTAAATCCAATCATTGGAAATACATCAGCTGGAAGTGTTCTAGTGGAAGGGCACGCAGAAGGTGCGCGCGCAGTTCCACCGGCAGGAGTGCTTGAGGTCTTCTTCCTCCGTTTTTTCCTGTTCGAGCTATTGGAAGGGGAGGCAGCGTTGGTTTCAGTCAGCTGGCTGGTTTCGGTTGGGGTAACCTCTGCCGACCTGCATCTCTTTGCCGTCGCCGCCGGGGAAGGGCAGTTCTCAGCGCTTGCGCCTTCAACTGGCGGTGCAGTTTCTTTGCGCCGCACGATAGCCGCCTTTCTCCTTTTCCTCTTTCGCTGGCTCTTAGATGGAAGCTGACCAGTGGACGCCGCCTCTGTGGCCCGTTTCACCTGTTCGGTTTCGCAGGCCTCGTCGGCAGCATCACACCTATCGGCTGTCTGTCTATTGGTCTGAAGATTAAGCGTATCAGGTTGAACCTCTCCGCCACTTTCTTTATTTTTCCAGCCCAGTCTACCGAACGTGTCGGAGATAGAGCTGCAGGAATCTTCGGAAGCAAACCTTTTCGCAACTCGAAGGTCAACGCCTGTACAGGCGGGCGGTATATGTATATCGGTTGGGGCCTCCAGAATCCGTGCCCCGACCGTGGTCGAAAAGACCACGGGTGGATTTTCGCCTTAAGTTGTTCCTGCATACTTGTTTTTTGGTTTGGTTCGCGATAGAGCTTTGACGGTGTATACTCGTAAAACGCCGCTATGACTCTAAAACCTCGGATCACGAACGTATCGTACCGAGGTCCCCCTATCCACCACCTGGGGACGCGCCTGGTGGGTAACCAACCCGTATTTCTTAGTTTAATATTACAAATATTCGGATACCTATATATGAAAAAAAATCGAAAGAATAACATGGAACGTGTTCAAATTGTGATCAAATCGACATCAGGCCAAACATTGACGGTACAATGCTCACTCAAAACCCGAAATTTACTACAAAACAAAGAGGATTATCTATTTGAAATTTCGCAGCTAACAGGAGAAAATTATGACTCGAAGCTGTAATTTTCTGATCTGATTTGATCTGACATTTTTCACTCACTGGTTTAATGCAAACACTTTGAATAATTTTCTTATTATACCCTATTCTAAGGGTATATTAATTTTGACGCATAGTTTGTAATATACCTTAATATTGCCCGTAGACCCCTAAAAGTTAGTATATTTATGATCAGCATCGATAGTAATGCCAATGCCATATGGAACAAAACAATTCTCAGGCGACGATATGGCCAAGCAAATGCAACAGTGATGGAGTGGGATGGGGGACGGAGGGATACCCGGCGATGTGGTTTTTTTTTTTTGCGCTTTCCTTTCACTGGCACTAAGGTTGTGTTTTGTGCCTTTTTTCTTTTCTTTTTTTGATTTTTTTTTACACACACGATGTCGCGGCGCATACAATAATTTATTAAATTGAATTAACAAAGAAACTTTGTAGCGGAGGCGAGCACGAAACCGAAAAAAGCTGCACATGCGCTTGCGTCGCGTCGGGGTGCAGAGAGCAAAAGAAATAAACAAGACAATCGTTGGGTTCCACAATAGCGATGATTCTGATGACAGTGGTTGCTCTACCCATATTTTTTAAGGAAACACTAATACAATTAATTATTTTCAATGCCCAACCGGGTGTATACTTTAAGAATATTGCAAGGGCCAACCTGATAACAACCGACTGGAACATTATAGCATACTTTGACTAGGTGCACTATGGACGCGAACTAGAAATGATGAGGAAATCAGGGTCGGCACTGGAACGTTTATGCAGTACCATCACTCATATAGAACAGTGCATGCAAATAACAATCCAAATAAAACATTTACTGGAAGAATTATTGAAAGGAAACGATTTATTATTGCCGACGGAGATTCCAAATCGAGTGAGAAGAGGAGCTCTTAACATAGTTGGGGGAATCACAAACACTCTGTTTGGCGTTCTTGACTCGGAATATTTAGAGAATATGTCAAACACCATAGACAGCTTAAGAGACAACGAAGATCTCCTACTTACACACCTTAAGAATTAAACATCATTCCTGGAAACTACTGTAAACATCATGAGTAGAGATCAGGCCCAGGGGAGACATCAATTTCAGATATAACATCCCAGATGTCGGACCCAACAAATTTATTTCGAGGGAACTTAGTGAAGAAAATACCACGCAACTCTTCTTAGCTGTAGCTATCCAAACGTTAACTGCAATAACCAGTTTTCAATGAGTCCAGAGCGCTCTTCTAGATATAAAAACCCATACACTATCAGTTCTGTGTCGTGGAGTGCTTAAAGCAAGCAACTATCACGAGCAGAAATTTGCCGGCACTAAAAGTGCAGGTGTTAGTAAGGACAAAACAATTAAAAATACAATAATGTACCTATAGAATACTAACACAAACACAAATCATGCAAATAAATTAAGACATTAAGGTATTATTACGCAAAATATTTTTCAGCTTAATTTTACTAACATGCAAGTCAATCACATGATCATTTATATTATAGATTCTACTCATGCGACTAATAGGCTCATGCCTCCCATAATTCGTTCTATGATGGGGGCTAAACAATAAATCAACACTACGTAAATTATGGGCACCACCACGAAAATTAAAGCCAATAGATGACAGCAAGTATACGCTGCTGTAAAAAAATGATATCGCTATTAAGCCTTCGTTGAGAAAGGGGTAACATTTGAAGAAGCTTAATACGCTGATTGTAAGGAGGAAGGTTAAAAGGATCATTCCATGGAAGTCCTCTAAGTGCAAATCGAATAAATTTACGTTGAATGGCCTCTATTCGATTTGAATGAATGTTGTAGAACGGCGTCCAAACTTGTGAAGCATACTCTAGAATCGGACGGACAAAACAATTGTACAATGACATAGTAACGTATGGGTCAATAAATTCTTTCGCCCACCTTTTTACGAAGCCCAGCATAGAATTAGATTTATTAACAATAAAATTGATATGCTTGGCAAAAACCAGTTTGGGATCGAAATAAACCCCAATATCCTTAAAATTAACAACATTACAAAGAATATGTTGAAACAAAGAATATTGAAAGGAGGAAGGTATATTCTTTCTAGAGCATGTCATATGTTGACATTTGGTAGGGTTCAGGGATAAACCGTTTTAATCGCACCAATTGGCGAAGCTATGAATTAACCCATAGCCAACATGGGAGAATCAGTCCACTTTTCTTACCGTCAGAACAATTGTACCAAGATGTACAATCTATAAAGGAACATTTGCCTACGTCTCTAAGATTACCTGTATCCAATGCGGAGTTTTCGAAGATATACAATTCAATGACAATAGAAGAAAAAATCTTAGAAAGGTAATTATGCTCTTTTCAAAATTAAGATTCCACTGATCACATCCGAAGATTTAGAATTAACTTGCATCGAGACCAATATTATGCATTATCTGACGACGAAATGAAGACTTGCTTATCAGTGCCGCCCGAAACATTATTGTGCAAACAAGGGAGGCCACTGCATCACAATGGATCCAACGCTAACGCTTGTGAAATAGCTGTATTTAATCACAAGTTCGAAGCTGGCAAATGCCGCGTCAACAGAATAGATGAAGGTCCTCATTGGATTCAACTTATAGTCCGAGCTCCTGGATTTATGGTCTACCAGAGGAAACCACTATTATACTGGTTTGTGATAAAAATACATCGCAGATCACTATAAAAGGCTCCTGGTGACTGTATTGGTATTGCAAGGTTACCTGGTGACTGTACACTGAAAAAAAGGTTCTTAACAATTCGCGGACATAACATCTATACATCAGTCACAAGATTACCACATATACCTGTCATTAATCTCACCGACGTGACGTCAAATTCCCAACTCTAGAAGTGGACCTAAAAACTCAATCAGAAGAGTCGGAGAGAATACACATCAGAAATTGAAACATTGAAGAAGAACGTTCAACTTTTCTGAGAAACTCTGCCACCAAAATTAGAGCAACATGAAATTCACCATAAGATGCCGGAATCCTGATATCCATTACCATCGTCATCTTCTTGATAGCACAGTACTACGAGTATTACAAGAAGAAAGGAAATAAAGTGAATCAACCCATATCACAGCCGAGAAAAGGGAAAGAGAATCCCAGCACGTCAACTAATCCAGCCCAGACTGAAGGAATTCAACAAACTAGATTACATTAAATCTAAATAATAGATTTTAATATCTAAAAATTAGATTTAATGTTCTAAATATTTAACAACCTTTGTCCAATTAAGTTTCAGTCTCTTCTTATAACCTCGCACTAAAATAAACGTTTTCATTTCTATACATTTATTATCATTCTCTTTTCTGTTAAACTACCAGCTTAACGCGGGGCAGAATGTTTGGTCTAGCTTTTCTTGTTTTGGTTTAATACTCAGGTCATTCATTTGTTTGTAACCTTACACACATTAGTTGCGTATCAGAATGACTTTTTATTTTCACATTTTCTTTCTTATTTTCATACAAACCAAGGCATACGAAACAAAAGAGAAACATAAACAATGGCAGGTAAACTTGGCATCCTGCAAACGCATGCACTTTGATGCAGTGATTCATTGCTCAATCAAGTTTTTATATTTTTTGTATGTGTAATATATTTTATAGCTACACTCAGCTAATTTATAAATAAATCAATTATTGCGTAAATATTAGCTTAAGCTATTTCTGTATATTTAGTTATAAGTTCTTTCATTGCTAGGCTTAACTAATTGTTTGTATAAAAGACGACAAATTTAATAAACAGCAGTTGACACTAGACAGTATCAAAGACACTTTCCGCTTTCACAACTACTCGAATCTAGATACATAATATGGTGCACCTACGATTCATCTACGACAGATTCTAGGTAAGGTATATGTAAATACGACTCCAGGTTTGGTTAAAATAATCCAATTCCAACAGCGGAATGCTTCAGCGCAATTTTTTTTTCTAAACTAGCAATATGTCTACTATTCCAGATTTTTTAAACAATTGGCAACCTTATTTTTTACTCTTTTTTTATATATGTAATGTATGTATACATACAATACATACCAAGTGAATTATGAATTATGAATTAAGTTTTACGTTTATTCCAAGAGTTAAATTATGACAAGGCCATAGATTTATTTGCAGAAAAAAAGCTCGAAGAAATCGTAATTTCAATTCACAAATGCAGTAATATATTTGATTTTTATTTTTATTATACATATTTTTATTTTAAATCCTATCCTGTGATGTGTATAAAATATATATCCCACACGTTCATGTCTATATATCTGTAAATGAATAGGCTTAACACAGAAAGCACCGCGATTGATGCATTATTTCCAGAAGGCCTATGTAGGCTATGTCCAAATGTCAATCAATTATTATAGATGATAAAGGTAAAAATAAATTTAAGTGGGCGGGGGCGGCATTTTTCAGTTTTTGCCCCGCCTAAAAAAAATTGAAGATCCGGGACTGCCGACACGTCTTAGAGAATGATATATTTCTGCGATTTTTGTTGCAAATAACGCCCCGGAATCCGACCTATTTGACTTGAAACTTGACTCTGAATTTTTTCGAAACTGGAGCCTGAATTTGTTTGAAACTGACTATTAAAGTTGTTTGAAACTTGAAGTTCCATTTATGTCAATCGTTGTCTATCGATGTGTTTTTGATAGATATTTTATGTTTTAATCCTAATTTTCTATAAGATCTCTGTAATAATCTAACTATATATCTTTTAATTTGATGTTTAAGATAATTTTTGTTATTATTATTATTATTATTATTTTGATGTGTTTGTGCTTATTTTATTTATTTATTTGTTCCTTTTATGTTAATTGTTATGTTTATTAATAGATATTTTCTATTTTATTAATTTTTTTGAATATACCTATCTTTGTATAATAATACCTTATATAATTTGATGTTACGGCTTTCATGTTAATTTTGATGTATTAATGTAAAAAAACAGAACAAATGTTTCTTTCATATTCAAAAATTTAACAATAAATATATAGTATTATTGTGTGCATGTACCATAATGCAACCAATTTTGAATGTAGTTTCTTGCAGAATGAGATTCATATGGAAAAAAAACAATCGTAATTCTCGGAAAGTGTAACAAAGCAGAAAGAAATAAATTAAGCTTTGTCGCATACATTTCTCGATTCCGCTACTGAAAAGTGAATTTGCAACAAAATCCATCACAAAATGTTTCATTATCAGATTTCGCAAGTTTCCACTATATAAGAGTGAGTTTGTGCAAAGAATATCAAAATTGGCAAACAAAAATATCCAGTATCCAGTTTCTCATGATTCTTTTATGAGCAGATTTCACTGTCCACAACACTTAAGTTTTGGTTCTCAATATATTTATTATACGCTATTCTATATTTTAATTATGTTTGTAACATACCTTAATATTCCCAGTAGACTCCTAGAAGTTAATTTATTTATGATAAGCATCAAAAGTTATGTAGATCTAGCCATGTTCCGCCTGTCCTTCACCAACGGCCCTAAGGTTCAAGCTAGAATGTTTTATCAAAAAATTCAAAATTCAAGCTACAAACCTGAAATTTGGAACATACATGATTTTGCAATAAGTCATGCCGTTGTCTTTTCAGGTGAAAAAAAGTTTAATTTGGATGGACCTGATGGATTTAATTATTATTTCCATGATTTGAGAAAGGATGAAATAACCTTGGATAGGAGACACAGCAAGGGACTAGAGGTAATGGTATGGGGAGCAATCAGCTTTTACGGAACTGCAAACCTTGATTTGAAAAGAGCTTTCCCTTATTATTTCAAATTGTTTGGTGGACAACGATGGATTTTGCAACCGGACAATGCACCGATACAAATCGCAAGAATAACAAAAACTTCGATTCAGACTCAAAATGTAGACCTACTACTGGCATGGCCGCCATATTCATCGGACCTGAACATCATGGACAACGTGTTTGGATGGCTTTCAAAAAAGGTCTACGAAGGAGGAAAGCAATACTCCAACCCGGAAGAAATAATTGAAGCCATAAAACAAGCCTGGTCCGAAATTTCATTTAATTATTTGGAAGAACTATATAAATCTCTTCTTAGGAGGCTTCTTGCCTCCTGTTCTGTATCTACCTAGTCCCAATAGCCTTCTTTCATATTGCATTTGGTTTTTCCTATATTATCTAAGGATATAAAAAAAATGTAAAATTAAATCAAGAAACTACCTGTTCGTAAGCACGTGGAACTGAGTGTAATATTCCTTAGGGCCGAAATGAATAAGTGATAAGATTTTTAAAATCCGCGAATCCGATTTTAAACATTCTGTTCTTCGCAAAGTATATAATTTCAACCATTTTCCCATACAGAGATTTTTACCTTTTGAGTTTTTTTTAAATGAATGTGAAGGCAATATCCTTCTTAACAACTCGCCCATACTAAGTTTTTGTCTATGTGGAATGAGGGTGATGTATCCAAAAGGTAGCCTTAGACCACCACAGAAATTTTTTTTCACAGTTATTACCTCCAATCGTTCGGACGTGTATTTCTTTTGCTCCCGCTTCGCTAGTTTAAATAAATTTAATTCCAATTTATTTGCGTACTTGCAATTTCACCTGAATTTCTACCCATTAACTGTTCATTGCCTTCCACCTATTACTCGGTTATTGCCTTTGATCGCGTAACATTATTTGACCCAATTAATCAACTTCAAAGCAGTGCGCTGACGCATCATAAATTGTCTAAGTGCGTTTACCCTAGTGCTTCACCTTCGTTTTCCACTGTTCGTTGACTAAAAACAAAAAAAAAACAAAAAAATAAATAAATAAAAAACAGAAAAAAAAATCTAAAAAAATGGAAAAATCGTGTGCCAATTGCAATTGTGCTGATAATAACAACTCTGATCTGATTGCCTGCAATGGCCTTTGTGGGAAATTGTTTCACCCCCTCTGTACCGGTATTGGCAAAAGATCCGCGATCTATGTAAGGGACTTTGCGAACAACTTTCTTTTCTTCTGCGATGAGTGCAAAGTAGTTTCACTCTCGCATGTGATGCTCGCGATCAAATGCCATAACGACTCAACCAACAATACGCTAATTGACATGAACCGCTCATTCAAAAAAGTGATAAATCAATTCTCGAAGTTGGATGAGGTATCCAAGACAATTGATGAGCTCAGTAGTTCTGTAGAGCGCGCGAGTGAAATAAGGAAGTCTTACTTCAAATCCTGTTTGAAGCAACTTGCAATTATTAACGAATCAACCCTATAGAGGACACAAGATTTGGTTACCACAACTCACCTCAACAATGAGCTGTCGAAATTTTCCGTTCCCCTCTCAACTCCTAACTCCCAAATGGTTCAACTTAATACGTACATGCGTGACCATTTAACAGTCCTTGGAGATCTACACGCTGCGGATAAATCGAACGCGATCCACACAGCTGGTATTAAATCTTTGGCTGCTGCAACGACCGTTCAGAATGAACACCTGGATGTAGTAGAAGCTAATTTAAGGTCTCTCAGAGAAGAATCGGCCCATATTAAGTTAGCTGTAATGGATATTGCGGAGGAGATAAGATGTGTTTCTAGCAATTTGGAGTCCAACCATTACCAGCAACCACACAATAACACTTCCATACTCGATGAGCTGCTGAACATCACGTCGCCCCAAACTGCAATTCCACTTGCTCGCCCAACTATTCACTTTGAACCAATAATTTCCAATAATCACCCGACCTGCACGACGACCACAACAACTCTAACGCTACCTGGGACTTTAAAATCACCCATAACAGCCTTGGACAAGCCCACTCCTATCACAACTCCAGCCGCCATCAAGGGACCACCCACACCGATCTACCTTAACCGATTCGGCACGCTATGGACACTGGCTGATTGGAACAAAAGGCTGGACAAAATTCAAAAAGACGATTCATTCGTCATAAAATGCGCCCCCCGGCACGCTGACGCCTCTTGGTTGAAGAACTATTTCCAGCTGAAATTCTCTATCACCATTGCCAATTGTCAGAAGATTTCCCCGGCTAAGTCCAATAGCAGTAGTTTCAAACTCGACATACCTTCGAAATACAACTGGCTTTTTTCGAGTCCCTCCAACGAAGTGAATTTAGGAGATATGTCCATCGCGAAATGGTCTAACGCAGGAGTTGTTCGGCCTAGGATGGGATCCAATAGCGTTAAGTATAACATTAAGCCTACTAAACGTAAGTCATATAACCCCATGTCCAACCGTAACCTCGATCCTAACTGGAGTTTCAAAGCTGGAACTTTTCCATTATTCTCCCCTCAACTCCGTCAACCCATACCCATTCCTCAACCCGCCCCCAAAATATCTACTCCTTCTCGCTCCCTTAATTCCTCTAAGCTGACATCTCCTCACAGTTCCTCCACTCGACCCATGACCAACTCGACGTCTCCAGGGCTTTTATTTTGACCCCAAACTCCACTGACCCTTCGACTTCTGCTACAACTTCCTCCAATTACCCGAATTTCGTTCACTCCCATATTCTCAATCCTGCCCAGACTTCTCATATTAACACGCCAACCCCAACCTCTGAAGCGTTTATCGATCCTTTACTTCCCCCAACCATCAAACTAACATCCAAATTTGTTACCCCTACGTCCTCGAACAATGACCTCGACGGCCGTTACGTTATGGCTCGGCTTCGAGACCACAAACTCTTTGAAAACGTTCGCCTATACCTTGCCTACTTGCATGACAAACCTGAATCAATCTGCATTGACGGAAAGACTAAGACGAATATTCAAATCTCAATTCAGAAAGAAGGCCTCCCAACTGATCCCACTGCACTCCGTGATATTTACACCCGCTTCCATGAAAGCTTTAACATTTCCTCTACTAATGTGGCTAAGGATCTATCTGCTTTTGCTTCTCATATTAACTCCAAACGTATCTCATATCTTCAACGTAACCGAGTTGATCACAATAAACTCACGCAGTTTTCCGTCGTACTCACACTCTTCCTTTTGATGTTTATGTTCTTACCGAAACTAATATTTCCCCGAATATCTTAAACCAAGAGTTGTTTCCAGCATCTTTCAACGTCTTTCGTGATGATAACGTCACTTGTCTTCTAGACATACTTCCCTGCCGTGGCGTTCTCATTGCAGTTCATAACAGCTTGAACTCTCATCATCATCATCTCAACATCAACCTCCCCTCTTCTAGATTTTGTTGTAGTAAAAATCTCGCTCGTTAACCGTTCTCTCTACGTAATGTGCTTCTACATACGTCCGTCTCAACCCATCGAATCCTACCAACTCGTCGTGGATGCCATCGACCATTTACTTGATACTTGTAAGCCAAACGATGAAATCATAATTTTCGGCGATTTTAATCTCCCTAATCTACAGTGGAGCTTATCGGAAGATCAATCTTTCTTCGTCCCAATAAACCCGATATCTAGTAAGGAATGCCTTTTTGTCGACCGCGTAACTGATTCTGGGCTTTGTCAAGTCAGTGGTGTTAAAAATTATATGGGACGACAGTTGGATCTTGTTTTCACAACTGACCCTGTAAACTCCTCAACCATTGAAAGTTCTTTACACCTTTCTACTATTGACGCTTACCACCCTCCTCTGCTCCTTTCTTTCTTTTATCACCCCTCTTCCCAATCCCTGCCTCCAACTAACCTGTACTCCTACGACTTCCACAAAGCTAACTTCCGAAAGATCAATGACTTTCTGAGCAGAATCGAACTCAACTTCTCGAACTTATCCGTTGATGAAGCTGCCACCCGTTTTTATGACGAAATCTTTAAATGCATTTCCTTATTCGTTCCTTATTCGCGCCATAAAATCTCACCATCTTCCCCTCCGTGGTATAATAGGAAACTGCGTTCACTTCGTAATAAACGTAACAAACTATGGGCGATCTATCTTCTAACCAGAACTACTACAGATTATTCGAATTATCTCGGTTCGTACTTACAGTTCTCTAACCTTTTTCACTGTCTCTATCAACGCTATCTTTCTGATGCTCAAGCTAACCTCATCAAGGACCCACGGTCATTTTTTCATTTTGTTAATTATAAAAGGAAATCTGATGGATATCCCTCCTCACTCTTGTTTGAAGGCGAGTCCTTAACGGACCCATTTGTAATCGCAAACTCTTTTGCCACCGTGTTCAAGCAGTCCTTCACTGACGACTGCCCTGAACCGGATCACTCCTACTTCAGTTATCTGAAACTATACCGTTGGCCCATTCATTTTACCCACCTTTGACCATTCCACGGTGTGCGACAGACTTCTTCATCTCAATGATGAATTTGTACCCGGCCCAGACGGCCTTCCAGCCATTCTTCTCAAAAAGTGTTCTGCGATTCTTTCACCTTTTATTGCCAATCTCTTTAAACATTTCTTATCTCTTGGGAAATTTCCTAAAATCTGGAAAACGTCCTTCATTTCACCTGTTCACAAAAAAGGGCCAAAAAATGACGTATCTAACTATCGACCTATTGCCAAGCTGTCGCATTTACCCAAGGTTTTCGAAAGTATGATGTACGATTCATTATCCTTTCAGTGCAAGTCTCTTATCTCCCCCCTTCAGCACGGTTTCCTTAAAGGTAGATCCACAACCACCAACCTTGTTGACTTTGTCTCCGTTACACTTTCTGCTTTAGAAAGTGGCAATGAAGTGGATTTAATCGCTACTGACTTCAGTAAGGCGTTTGACAAAATATCTCATCGTTTGATTCTTTTCAAACTCTCCTTCCTTGGCTTCGATCCCCCACTATTGAATTGGTTTTCTTCTTACCTTGAGAACCGATCTTATAATGTTCGTTTTCGTTCTGTTCTCTCTTTGCCTTTTAAAGCCACCTCTGGTGTTCCACAAGGTAGCCACCTTGGACCTTTGATTTTTATTCTGGCTATAAATGATATTGACAACGTCATCAACTTCTCCTCCATCTCCCTCTATGCCGATGACGCTAAATTCTTCAAAATCAATTCTTCTCCACACGACTCTGATCTTCTTCAACAAGACCTCAATAGTTTTTCGGTCTGGTGTCAAAAAAACTTTATGGAGCTGAATATTGCTAAATGTGAATCTCTTACTTTTTCACGTAAACGGATTCAGTCTCCCCCCAGATGTTACTATTTGAACAACCAACCCATTGTTACCGTTCTAACCATTCGCGACCTAGGCGTTTTGTGTGACAGAGAGCTTAACTTTCGGTCACATATTGACGAGATAATCAATAAAGCTAACTCAGCCCTTGGTTTCGTCAAACGGTGGTCTAAAGAATTTACCAATCCCTACGTGACAAAATCCCTTTACATTACCTACGTCCGCCCACTCCTAGAGTACGCTAGCCAAGTGTGGGCACCATACTACCAGGTCCACATTACAAGAATCGAAAGCATTCAACGTCGATTTCTCCGTTTTGCTCTTCGTGGGCTCCCGTGGAATAATCACCTTATCCTTCCACCATATCACGAACGCCTTAATTTAATAAACCTTCAGACCCTTGAAAAAAGAAGAGATGTGGCTGACATTCTGTTTATACATCGTCTTCTCACTGGCTCCGTTGATTGTTCCTATCTTTTGAACTACATTGCCTTTAACACTAACCCTCGGAATTTAAGATCCCCTCCTCTTTTCTATCTTCCCACCCGTCGCACGTTGTACGGCTTGAACGAGCCGATATCCCGTATGTTGCAGAAGGTCAATTCTAACCACCTCCTCTTTGATTTTAATCACTGCACTTCCTCCCTCAAATCTACCCTCCTCCATCCATCACCATCCACCTAATTTAGTTTTAAGTAGTTTTTAAGCCCTAGCTGTAAGTCTTAGTGTAATTAGTTTTTTAAGACCTAAATAGCTTGTATTAAGCTGAATAAATGGGGGTGTATGCCCCCACCAAAATTAAAAAATTAAATTAAAATTAAAATTAAAAACCAATAGAAGACAGCAAACCAGGTGCATGTACGAGTATATGACCGGATATAAGCTGCTTTAAAAAAATTATGTCGCTACTAAGTACTTGTTGAGAAAGGGGTATCATTTGAAGAAGCTTGATACATTGACTGTAAGCAGGAACGTTAAATGGATCATCTCAAGAAAGCACTTCAAGGGCAAATCGAATAAATCTATGTTGAATGGCCTTTATTCGCCTTGAACGAATGTTGTAGAACTGTGTCCAAACTTGTGCAATGACAAAGAAATGTAAGGGTCATTAGATTCTTTAGGCCACCTTTTTACGAAGCCCAGTATAGAATTAGATTTATTAACAATGAAATTGATATGCTCTGTAAAATCCAGATTGGGATCGAAAAAAACCCAAAGATCCCTTAAACTATCAATATGAAAAAGAGTATGTTGAGACAATGAATATTAAAAGGTGTAAGTGAAATTCTTTCTTGAGAATGTCCATGTTGATATTTATTAGGGTTCAGGAATAAACCTTTTTTAATACGAACTGGCGAACTAATTAGTATCGGTTTGAAGCATAATTCTGTCTTGCTGATTAGTGACAGATTTATAATATTTTCATATCATCAGCGTAGATCAGAATATTGCTGTGATTTATACATGCCTTAACATCATTAATGGCCAGCATAAATATAATTGGTTTCAGGTGACTTCCTTGGGGAAGTCCAGACTGAGCTGTGAAAGATTCTGATTTGATAAATCCTTGATCTAAGGTATAAATCAACCCATTCTATGAAACCCAACAGTTATGACAGGACCTTTTTTTATAATTTGCGTGCGCTAAAGGGATTTCTTTTTTTCTGTAGTACACAGTACCCTTATAGTGGAGCTGTAAGTAGCTCGCAGCAAATGATTCATTGCCTATTTCTGGGTGCTACTTACTGTATGAAAGAATAGAAGGATAGGAAAGAAAATTGGTGCGATGGCATTTTTTTCTCAACAGGTGGCGCCTAAATTGCTTTAGGGAGATCTGTTTTTGTTGTGTGTCGTGTATTCAATTTTCAAAAATCATGGCAATGGTCGGGATTCGAACACACGACCATCGCTCCATTGCCACCTGTTTCTTACAAATCCGTGCTGTTAATTACAAATTGTATTGCGACAGACAAATATTAACTTCTCACAGACAATTTATTCAAAAAGCTTAGGAATACACGAAAACCTTGAAATAGGTCTATAAGTGAATAGACAAATTCCCAAAAAAAGTTTGTGGTAATTTTTTAAGAGATCATTCCGTTTTAATTCAATTTAATTTTTTTAATTTTTTTGTGGGGCAAAAGTCCGCATTTATTTGGCTTAATACAAGCTAGTAATATGCCTTTAAAACTATTTATAAATTATAACGAACTAAAAGCTAGGGTTTAAGATTGGTGCACAAGATCAAGTTAAAGGCAGGGAGTGCTGCGATTGAAATCGAAGGCGGTGAGGTTTGCGTTAACTTTCCGCAGCATGCGGGAGATTGGTTCATTGCAGCCGAGGGAATCGTAAATTACGAGGGTTAGTATTGAAGGGAAAAGAGTTATAAAGTGACGCGCAGTCAACGGAGCCAGAGAGGAGTCGATGAATGAGGACTATGTCTGCAGTGTCTCCGCGTTCCTTTAAGACGGTCAAGATAGGGAGGTAAGGTTAAAGAATCTTTCCAGGATAAACCCCGAAGAACGAATCGGAGAAAGCGACGTTGGATGCTCTCGATTCTGCACACATGGACTTGTTGAAAAGGGGAAAATACTTGGCTGGCGTACTCAAGATGCGGGCGAACAAGGGTAGTGTAAAGAGATCTGGTCACGTAAGGGTTAGAGAATTCTTTGGACCACCGTTTAACGAAGCCAAGTGATGAATTGGCTTTGAGAATTATCTCGCCAAAATGTAAACGGAAATTAAACTCCCTATCGCACAGAATGCCAAGGTGGCGAAGAGATTGAACAAGGGATATAGGTTGACCAAGGAGAAGATAAAGGCGGGGAGGGGGCTTGTTTAATTTGCGTGAAAAGGTAATAAATTGGCATTTAGCGATATTGAGCTCTAAGCCGTTTTTGATGCACCAGGCGGAAAAGGTATCTAGATCTTTTAGTAGAAGACAAGAGTCTTGTAGTGAAGATATGGGCATACAAAACTTAATATCATTAGCATAGAGCGAAAGGACGGAATGTTTAATGATTCGATTAAGGTCGTTTATCGTTAGGATAAAGAGAAGGGGACCTAGATAACTACCTTGTGGAACCCCAGAGGTGGCCAAAAAAGATGGACCTGAAGCGGGCACAACAAAAACGGTTTTCCAGGTAAGACGATATCCATTTTAACAATATGGATTCGCAGCCGAGTGAAGACAGTTTAAAAAGGATTAATTTGTGAGATATCTTATCAAACGCCTTACTGAAGTCGGTTGCAATACCGTCGAATTCTTTGCCGATTTCCAGGGTTGAGAGGGCAGAGGACACAAATTCCACGAGGTTTGTGGTAGTTGATCTGCCTTTGAGAAAGCCAGATTGGTTTTCTGAGATAAGAGATTTACAGTGAAAGCTAAATTCTTCGTACACGAACTTTCGAGGAGCTTGCGTATATGTGAGAGTTTAGCTATAGGGCGGTAGTTGGTTATTTCGCTCTTTAGTCCTTTTTTGTGTTTCGGGGCTATAAATGAGCACTTCCAAATCTGAGGGAATTCTCCCTGGGAACACAAAGCGAAATTGAATTAAATAATTCACTGAAAAAAACGGACAGGGCATCATTTAGAGAAAGGTTGGCAGAGTCAAATGAGGCCCTGCGTTAATTTTGTGGAAATTCGCTTTGTGAAAATTGTAAGAGGGGAGATTTGTCGCGGGAGTGGGCTGTGGTGGAGAGTCATGGAAAAAAGAAAGAAGCAGTCGGGGGTAAAAATTATCAATGGTCGATAGAGACAGGGGAGAAAGCGGGACAAAGGAGTTAATAGGATCAGTAGAGAAAATAAGGTGTAGATGCTTACCGATATAATTACAGACGCCACTAACTTGGCAAAGGCTTGAGTCTGTTAGACGATCTATGAAAAGGCATTCCTTATTTGAGTTAGGATTTGAAGCCAGGAAAAAGGATCCATCATCTGATGGAATCCAGTGCACATGAGGCAGATTAAAATCGCCGAAAATGATGATGTCGTCACGGGGGTCGGACGAGTCGGTCATCTGGTCAATAACATCAACAGCAGATTGTTACGATTCGAAAGGTTGGGCCGGTGGGATGTAAAAACACATGACGAATAGACACCGTCGATGGAGAGCTATTTTTATTGAGACGAAGTCGACTTTAGAAGAAGAAGATGAAGTAGCTATTTGAGATGAGTCAAGGCCATTGTAGATAGCCAGTAGGACGCCGCTGCATGGTGGGTCGTCCTTTGGATGGGCAACATCATCATCGCGCAAAACATTGAAAGAGGTCAGCAATACGCTTGTTAACTTTGAAAGAAGAAAAAATGGACACTACCAATTGAGATGAGGTTTAAATAGCAAGTGCCAACTTTATTCGTTGATAAAAAAGTGAAAACATGTTCAGAAAAAGTGTTGCTAGACGGAAATTACAACGTTTAAAATACAAGCAGCATTTGATTCAAAACAATGCCAGTTCTCTTTTTTTTAACTCTTTTATTTAACAATTGTGTGAAGTTGATTTGTTTAACAGTGGACTTTGAGCTGTCATTTTACTCTATTGACAGTAGGTCACTTTTTTTAGAAATTTAGCAACCTCTGAGTGTAAACAAAAGTACTCAAAGTAATACAGGGTCTTTATGAATAAAATATGTCAGTGGTCTGGGATGGAAAAAATGTGTCAAACCGGTTTGAGTCACACATGGGTGTCACGCAAGGTCGCCTCATAAGTCCACTACTATTTTCTTTGTTTCTGGACAACCTATGAACTTTCTTACCAGGAGGAATAGATTCAATCAGTATTAAAATAAAGCTACGCGGAATCATTCTGATAGAGACTCCAACAGTGTTGACGATGATGATCAACAAGTAACATCATTACTGCAGGTTATGGAATTTCTAAGCTAATACCAACCAGTCAAAGGTAATGCTTTCCGAAGCGGCTTGGTCGCTATGCAAAGGAGTTGTGTAGATTGTTGGCGCCTGGGGTTGTGAAGGAGTATACTAGTCTTCGAATTATTGCGACACCTAGAGTGGACAAATTGAAGGCGGCAATAAGAGCAATAAATTACCAATGTAAATTTTTTTTCAACTTTGGCCGTTATTCTTTTACACATTGTAGCAACATTCCTAGTATATTGCACAGATAAATAAATTGTTCAGGAGGAAGGATCAGGAGTAAGATAAGCGACAAAGTATTTCACAATGATATTCCTTGCGGCCGAATCTCCCAGACAACCGAGAACAGACAGAGAGTACTGACTGCTGGAAAAACTCAGTACCGCTTCATACCACGGATTTTTCGTGGTCGAGGACCCTCAGGAGAAAGTGCATTTGCTGGGGCTTGTTTCGAGGCCGTGTATACAGTGAACAATCCTGTTCGCCGTCACGATATCGAGAATAGGGCTCTGATGAGCCACTTTTATCTGCGCACCAAACATGAGGATTGACGGATTCACCGTATTCAATCATGACAACTATGCTTATGCAGTTGTAGCCAATGGCCGAGATGCATCGCTCTTGTTCGTGTCGAAGGATGTTCTTCTGTGCACCTTCGAGTCAATAAAGAATAAAAAGTCGGCGGGGGTGGATGGTGATCCAAACGTCGTATTGAGACACCTGCCTCTGGAGGCTGTAGATATTTTTAGCACGCTGTTTAGCAATGCGCTGAATAATGCACATTATCCTGCTTATTGAAGATAGGACGGCGTTCCTCAGGTTGATTTTGAGCCGGCTTTCGACACCGTATGGTTTGAGGGACTTTTCTACAAGTTGACCAGGCGGGGGATGCACAAACCTTTGCTATATGTAATTTATAATATGCTTATGGAAATAAAACTCGTTGTTAAATGTGGCAACTTGACTTCGAGCAGAGTCTTTGAAATTAAAAATGGTTTACAGCAGGGGACGGCGAATTCGGTTATCCTGTTTAACATTAACACGAGTGATCTGTTAGGTTCACTCAGACATTTTTATTTATTTATTTTTATTTTTATTTCGTGATTTACCTATACACAGTAAGATACAAGATCTTATAAACTCGTGAAAGGCATACAATAGTCGAAGCGAGTATAAAAAGCTACATGAGTTACAAAACGAGGAATTCATGTTGATGAGAAAAAAGAAATAATGAAAATATACAAAAAATATACAAAAAATATACAAGATATTTTTGAGAACTTAACGAACTCGCAACATGTTTTATTCACCGGTGACTTTAATTTGGGAAATATCAGTTGGAATTTTGATGATGATGATAACCACTTTGTACCATTTAACGTATCAACGGATATTGAAGTATTATTCACGGACTTTTTCAGTCAATATGACTGTATTCAAATTAACCATATTACTAACAGCTTAAATCGTATGCTTGATCTCGTATTTGTTGACAAAGAGTTTGTTGTTAAAATCGACGTTCCTGCTTCTCCCATCTTTGATCATTCTTTGCACCATAGTGCTATTATGGCTGAATTTTCAGCACTACATTACCAATTAACATCCAAGTGTATTCAAGTATATAATGATTATGATAAGGCTGACTTCGATGCAATGAGCATTTTTCTACAAAATGTATCTTGGGATTCCGTTTTATCATCTCATGACTTAAATGTGATGTATGAATCCTTTTTTTCAGTTCTTCAGAATGTAATTAGTCTCTATGTGCCCAAAAAGCATATAAACCGTAACTCGAACCCTCCCTGGTTTAACAAGAGGTTAACAAATCTAAAAAATAAAAAGAATAAGGCTTACAAACGTTTCAGATCAAACATAGCTAATCCGTTACTTAAGTCATGGTATCTGCATTGCGAACGTGAATATAATATCTTAAATAAGTTTCTATAGCAATCATATATTATTTCCGCAGAAACTAATCTAAAGTCCAATAGTAAGTATTTTTGGAAGTTTATAAACTCCAAGAGAAAGACAAATGGTCTCCCTAATCTTATGTTCTACTTAGACTCCTCATCTGATGATAAAAAAACCTTGTGCAACTTCTTCGCTTCTTTTGTTAAGTCTGTCTATTCCCCAGTTAATGTCGTTCCCTTCAACATCTCAAATGTCCACCCAATTATTGACATTACTGATGTTAGTATCTACAGGACTGATGTTGAGGAAGCTCTACTTAGTCTTACAGCTAGTAAAAATGAGGGCCCCGATGGGATTGCCCCCATTGTTTTATAAAATTGCGCTAGAATTCTCTCTAAACCTCTATGTATTATCTTCAGAAAGTCTATTGCCTCCGGTATGTTTCTGAATGCTTGGAAACTTTCGCATATAATACCAATCCATAAATCTGGTCCTAAGCAGAAGGTCTGCAATTATAGGCCTATATGCAAGATATCTGCAATCCCCAAATTATTTGAGAAGATTGTTTGCAATAAAATTACATTTTCAATCCGGACTGTGGTATCGGATCACCAACACGGGTTTATATCTGGTAGATCCACTACTACTAACTTAGCTCTTTTTTGCAATTTCGTTATAAAAAATTTCAGTCGTGGCTATCAAACGGATGCGATTTTTACTGATTTCGCGAAAGCCTTCGACAAAGTCTGTCATAGCACACTTGTTCAAAAATTATGTACTCTTGGATTTTCCTCCAATATTTTGTTATGGATGGAATCTTATTTAATGAATCGCACTCAGTTAGTAAAAATTGATGATATTCTTTCAGTGCCTATAAAGGTAACATCGGGGGTTCCACAAGGCAGTCACCTAGGACCTCTTTTATTCCTCTTATTTATTAATGATCTACCCAGTGTGATAAAACATTCCGAATGTCTACTGTTTGCGGACGACCTTAAATTATTTCGTTCAATAATTTCTGAATATGACTGTGAATTACTGCAAGCCGATGTTGCTGCGGTTGTTGAGTGGTGTGACCTGAACAATCTATTTTTGAATATTTCACAATGCCAGTGCTTCACTTTTACTAGATCGAAGGTACCTATTCCGTATAGATACTCCATAAAATCCACACAACTTGAAAGAGTGTATTCTAAGAAAGACTTAGGCATTATTCTGGACTCGCGCCTTACATTCAAAGACCACATTGATTACATTATCTCCAAAGCCAACTCCATGTTAGGCTTCGTCAAACGTAATTCTAAGGACTTTACTGATCCTTACACTCTAAAATCCCTCTACATATCTTTAGTCAGACCCCACCTCGAATATTGCAGTGTAATATGGAACCCGCATTACGACATTTACTGTAAAAGGATTGAAAGGGTTCAAAGAAATTTTACTAGGTTCGTAATATTCAAGTTAAATTGGAGAATTGACACACCTATTTATGAAACTAGATGTTCTTTGATTAACTTGAACTCCCTTCGTATTCGACGTAAATATTTCTCTGTCATGTTTATAAGAGATTTAATTCATTATCAAATACAGTGTCCTGAATTGCTTAGTATGATCAATTTCCCTCTGTGCTCTCGTCGTCTTCGCAGTTACTTTAACTTTCGTGAAAATCTTCTTACTACCAATTTTTCTCGTAATGAACCTATTGCCCGCTGCATCAAAGAAGCAAACTCTATAATGACGTCTATCGATTTGTTCAGGAGTTGTAGCAGGTTGGATTTTAAAAACAATCTTCTTCTAACTTTAAGACAGACTTAGTTTAGTTTAATTGCACTATTGAAATCTTATTGCTTATTGTTATCTCTTTTTCTTTATTTATTTCTTTTTTTTTTTTTTTTTTTTTTTCTTTTTCGTCTATATGTTTATGAATTATCTATTAATATTCAACAAATCATATTGTTATTAGTCTGTAAGAGAAATGTACTCTATTGATGAAATAAATTAAATAAATAAATAGATATACAAAAAATCAATACAAAATTTTAAGAATTCAAGGAGAGGTACGATTTTAATTCATTTTTAAGTTTAGTTGTGTTATTTAAACTTCGGATAGAGTAGGGTAAGGAGTTCCACAACCATGTGGAGTGAATAAAAAACTGACGCTTAGAAGTTAAGCAAGAGTACCGAGGAGGGATCAATTGAGCAGATCTGCTTGAGGTGGGATATCTTATATTTTCATATATATAAGTCGGTTGATGTGTTAAAAGTATGTCCGAAAACAGGCAAAGAGTTCGAAATTTGAGAAGATTGTCGAAAGTCATATTGTAAAGTTGGCTGGAGTATAGTGATATCCGATCAAATTTACGCAATCCGAACACATATCGCACAATACAATTAAATGCCACATTAAGTTTCCTCTTGGATGCATAACTCGCAAAAATTTCACAAGCATATGTTAAGACTGGAATGGCTAGAATTTTAGCAAGTAAGACTCGTGTTTAAAAGGGAGTAAAGGATTGGGTCGCCCACAACGTTCGGATAACTCCATAAGTCTTGCCGACTGCAAAATTAATGTGGTTGTCCCAGGTTAAGAATCGATTAAAGGTCACCCCAAGGTTCTTGACGGATTCTACATACTCAATAGGAGCATCTTGGAGTGTGAGGATAGGAAAATAAGCCAGATCTAGGGGCTTTCGCGAAATCATGATGCACTTAGTTTTATCACGATTTAATATCAGTCCATTTTGTTGAGACCACTGCACTATATCGGCAAGATCATTATTTATCGATTGCGCGGCGTGCTCTATTAAACCCAGAGGACAGCTTAATACGAGCTGAGCATCATCAGCATACAAATGAATTGAGCTGTTTTTGATGACATTAGGAAGATCGTTGACATAAAGGGAGAAAAACAAAGGCCCTAGTATGGATCCCTGAGGGACACCACCAGGGGGTTTGGAAGGGATTGATTAACTTCTACGGCTTGAAATCTGTGAGTTAAGTATGACGATACTAACTTTATAGCACAAGGCTCGAAATTATATATATGAGACAACTTGCGGCACAAAAAAGAGTGGTCAACTAAATCAAACGCCTTAGAAATATCAAGAAGGACTAAGAAGGACACTTTGTCTTCGTCAAGAGCTTGCCTAATATCTTCAGACACACCTATCACAGCAGTGATACAACTGTGTTTTTGTCGGAAACCAGATTGCTTAGATGATAATAGGTTGAAAATGGCGACATGGCGGCTAATTTGCTTTTGGAGGATCCTTTCAAAGCTTTTGACAAAAAAGGGAGTATTGAAATCGGCCTATACTCATCACACTTGGAAGATTTTGGGATGGGGATAATTTTTGCTGATTTCCATTGCCTAGGAAAGATCCCTGTAGTCACCACAGTGCTAAAGATATGAGTAATAAAAGGTAGTAAAATGGGTAATACGATTTTTAGAAAAGATGGATGAATGTCATCAAGCCCAACAGCATTCGATTTGATAGATAGAATGCTTTCAACAACATCAGCGCTGTTGAAAGCTTTGAAGCAGAAACTAGGACAGCAAGCGTAGGGAGATGGGTTGCCACTTTATTGTAATGACTCCAAACTCTTTGACAATTTCTGCGACGAAATAAATTTTGAGTTGAGTTCATTAGGATCAGGAGCATCAACTTTATTTTTTTTGGATTTACCAATGCCAATATTGCGCAGATTACTCCACAAGTGCTTACTTCCTAATGAGCCGTTTAGTTTACTTGAATAAAAGTTAGATTTTGCGGCTCGTATTGCAGTAACAACTTTATTGCGAAGTACACAGTAGGCTTTTCGATACATGCTATAGCGTATGCCGACGAGGTTATAAACATTCTTTGGCAGCATGACTTCGATCAAATAAATTAATATTGCGACGACTGGAAGTTGACAATCGACTTTCAGAAGACGGAAACAATCTTGCTCAGAACAATATTGGTGGGGCCTGGAAGAAATTCGCCATTATTGTACAAAATGGTGAGCCATTGGCGGTGAGAAGCGTAGTTAGATATTTGGTTATCTGTATTTCGATAGACATATAGTTGCTTGTCTTGCTGTGGCCAAGAAAGCTTATGCTCTCACAAGGAGGCAGTTTCATAACAGTCAACTTGATTCCAGGGTAAAGGTCATATGCTACGTGCCCCTTATAAAGCCATTCATCACTTATGGTTGCCCATTGTGGTTGAATATAGCACCTAGTTATATGGAAAAGTTTCGGGTTTTGGAGAGACAATGTAAGCTGGTCTCAACGATTTGATGTACTGAACAAAATGATTTTCAGCATAACAGAGCGCGTCGATGTAATCGAAGCAAACACAAACACACATGCTCAGTTATATAATGCTGAAACTCTTGCTCTTCAACAACGAGTCAATGCCTTGGAGAGAAAGGAGGTGGCTAGTGATGCTGTGCTTTTTGGAATACCTGAGCTCCCTGGTGAAAATCTGATCACACTGTTTAATACTTTTTGCAATAACATCGACTGCAACCCGCCACTCTTAATGCAAGTTTTCCGAACAAAAAAACGTATTCATAACAAAGCCAATAACACCGCCAACGCATCGTCATCAATAGTTATGAAATTCAACAACACACATGACAGGAATGCTGTACTGATATCTGCAGCAAACTACCGCAAAAACAAGCAAAGGGAGCTTCGTCTACGAGATTTCGGTATTGAATGTGATAATGATAAGAGCTGTTACCTAAACGAGAGCTTAAGCAAACAATCTCGCTTTCTCTTGAATAGTGCTCTAGTATGCAAGCGGAAGAAACAGTTGTTCTCTGTTTTTACAAAATCTGGATCTGTCTACGTTAAGAAGGTGGCGAATGGAAAAAGCTTTTATATTGGAAACTCTGAAGACCTGCTGACTGCAGCTGCGACTTAATTATAATAACAACGTATTTATTCCAATTATTATAAGATTATTAATCTTCTCTATTAGCTATTCTCTTTTATCTATTTTATTTCTCTTTTCTTTTTTCTTTTTTTTTGTATTACCTCTTCTAAGTTCCTTATTCATACCTTCTCCTTCTTCCTTAATTGATAAAAAGTTATAATGGATATTATAAACACTTCTTCAAGTGGCCAATACAGTGTGAGTGATAACTTAACGTCCACTATGTTAAATGTTCTCTCAAATCGTCATAATGGTTTTCGTGTATGTCACTTAAATGCGCGCAGCCTTAATGTTTTTAAATTAGATTTCTTAAAGTACCTGTTCACTGGTTCTCAAGTTGACGTTATTTGTGTAAGTGAATCTTGGTTCAAGCCTGATGTTTCGGATCTTCTCTACAACATACCTGGATATAGTATATTCAGAAATGATAGGATCACTAACACTATAGGAGGTGGTGTGGCAATTTATTGCAAATCAACACTCAACTGCAAAATAGTGTGCAAGTCTGTTGATTTGGGAGTAGAGTATATCATGCTTGAAATAAATGACAGTAGTAATAAGTGCATTGTGTCCTGTGTCTACAGCAATAATCGAAGCTGTTCTTTTGCACCTTTTTTCATGGCTCTATCTAATTACTCAGCATTATATGAGCACATAATTGTATGTGGTGACTTTAATGCAGATCTGCTCCGAAGTGACTCTCGTTCCCTTCAATTGAGGGATTTAGTTTCCTCTGTTGGACTGGAAATAATTAATAAATATGCAACACGATTCGCTAAAAACTGCACACCTAGTCTTCTCGACCTTACCATTGTTTCTGATCCGTCTTTGGTTCTTCTCTTAGACCAGATTTCGTTGGATCTTGTCTCGGATCATGATCTTCTTTTTTGTACGTATGACATTAATTTTTCTCAACCTGCTGTACCTTTGTCTTTTACGTTTAAAGATTATCGTTCTATTGACCCTACCGCCCTCGAAGTTGCCACCCTTTCAGCGCCCTGGATGAGTTGCCGAACAAGTCCTGATCCAAATGTAAAATGCAATGTTTTCCAAAGTCTTGTAGTTCTGATTTTTAATCAGTGTGTACCAACTAAAACCGTAAAAATACGCAATAAAACCTGCCCTTGGTTTACTTCGGATGTAGTCGATGCAATGAAAGCTCGTAATAATTTGTATAGTAAATGGAAGCACAAACCAAATAACTTTAACTGGCGTGCATATAAAATTGCGCGTAATAATACAACAGCTATTATTCGTTCTGCAAAGTCAAATTTTTATGCCTCAAAGTTCAACATTTCACTATCTCCGAGAAAACTATGGGCAAATTTACGAAAAATTGGTGTTTCCGGTAGTAGGAATGATGCAAAGTGTAATTTTGATCCTGATGTGCTCAATGATTTTTTCCTTGACTCTGGTACTAGTATAGTAAACTTCGATTTGGGTGTAAACTGTGTGGAGTCGGTTCCAACTTTCGATGACTTTGAGGTGGTAACAGAAAATGATGTCACGGCTTGTGTAACTGCCATCAAGTCTAACTCTTCTGGTGAGGATGGTATACCAATCCGTTTTATCAAACTAATTTTACCCCACATTGTTACTCATTTAACTCATATTATTAACCACTGTATAACAACTTCGACCTTTCCCCATCCGTGGAAAATAGCAAGGGTTTTACCAATCGCAAAAAAAGTCAATCCGATCTCTGTTTGCGATTTTAGGCCAATTAGTATTTTACCGTGCTTATCTAAGGTCTTTGAGAAACTGATAGCAAACCAAATACAAAAACACCTGTCGCTTCATCGGTTGCTTGACCCACACCAATCCGGTTTTCGGGCCAACCATAGTTGCTCTACGGCAATGGTCAACATTATTGATGAAATAAGACAAGATTTTGACAAAGGATACGTCACTATTCTATGCTTGCTAGACTTTTCGAAAGCATTTGACAAAGTAAATCATGATGTCCTCTGCTGGAAGTTAAAAAATCTGTTTGGTTTTAGTGACAGGGCTGGACAACTCATTCGTAGCTTCCTTTCTGGCAGGCTGCAACGAGTTCTTTCTGGTGAAAAACTCTCTGCATTCAAACCTGTTTATCAAGGGGTACCTCAGGGATCGATACTAGGACCGATTTTGTTTTGTTTATTTATAAATGACCTACCGTCCGTATGTAAACATGCAGCTGTGCACCTCTATGCAGATGATGTGCAGCTTCATTTAGCTCTACCAATGAATGATTTAAATGTCCTTGGTTCCCGACTAAACGAGGATCTAGAGAAAATCCACAATTGGGCTGAGGTGAATGGCCTATCACTCAATCCAGCTAAATCGCAGCTCATTCCGATCTCTAATAAAAAAATTGACACCAATAATCTACCTGATTTATGGCTCTCGAACTGTAAGCTGAATTCTGCAGTAACAGCTACTAGTCTGGGCTATGTAATCAACAGAAATTTATGCGGATACAATCACACCAATGTCGTGATTGGACGTATCTATGGATGTCTTCGCAAGCTTTGGCTTAGTGCTAGATTCACACCGACCGAAGTTCGACGAAGGCTGGTCTCAACCTTAATCTTGCCCATGATAACTTACGCTGAGGTGGTTTATTGCTCCCTCGACTCTTTATCCCAGAGGAAGCTTCAAGTAGCCTTCAATGATGCTGTGCGATACATTTATGGCATTCGTAGGTACGATCATATTTCCGAACACTCCAGAAGCCTACTTGGTTGCACTCTTCAACAATACATCAATGCGAGAAACTGTGTATTCTTACATAAAATCATTAAAAATAAATCACCTTCGTACTTATTCAATAAACTTAACTTTTCTCGATCTGAAAGGACTTTTAACATAAATCTACCTTACTACCGTTATTTAAACTCGTCTCGTTTGTTTTTTATTTACGCTGTTAAATTATGGAACTCATTGCCCTCACGAATTAAGACAATCTGTAGTACTCCTAACTTTAAAAATGCAATCCTCGTCTACTTCTCCACAACCTCATCACGTCAATAAATTCCTTTTGCCGATCTCTCCCATTTCGCCCCATTTCTTTTTCTATTTATACCCATTCCCTTCTATTTTCCATCTATTTCTTCCGTTGCCGGTTATGTTATATTATTTTTAGCTTTAAGCAGTTATCAAAATCTCTCTGACTGTAAAGTACTAAGTACTATAAAAGATACAAATCTTAATGTACAAACCACTTTGTTTAATAACAATAAATTGAAATTGAAATTGAAATTGAAATTGAATGTTTTGGGGCATATTTTCGCCTGAATCCAACGATAGGGCCCAGTTGAATAGGATTGACAGTTTCCTAATTAAAGTGACTCGAAGGCATGTTGAAAGTGCGATCGCCAGCGACAATAGTCTGATCTCTAGGGCTTACTACTCTTACGCTCCGGTCTGGCTTCATCCTCCCGGAGGCATTTATCCACATTGATGCAAATGGCCTGGTACAGTGGAGGGATGGTATCTCGGTATAGTCCTACCACCGCTACAGCAGCGTGAGAGAGTGGCTCATTCGCGGCAGGGACGTTTCCAATTTTCATGAGGTCCTCTGTCTTATTAGCTCAATAGCGAAGAGGGATAAATTCAATACGGAAAAGCAATTAAAAGAATTTTGGTGGATATGCGTGGATGAGCATGGAGGTCATTTACGGTCTATTACCCTCAAAACCAATTAGTTAAACAAAATAAAATTGAATTTTCTATACACTATATATTAGGGTTCGTAAAATATCGCTCGCGAACGATAAAATTAAAAATAAAGTTCGAGAACGATAAAATGTTCCATCTTTAAAAATTTATACGAGTAGTTCTCTCACGAACGAACTGTATCATTTTTTTTTCTGTATCTCTCGTTCGTGAGAAATCGGAAAAAATAAATTCAGGTAGAATATGGTTCGCTCGCGATAAGTATCCGTAAAGATCCATAAAACAAATCATTCTCGATTCGCGATTTATATTTTCAATAGTTATTATTTTGGTTGAAATGGGGTAATTTATATTTTCAATAGGTATTATTTTGGTTGAAATGGGGAAAATAAAGACATTTGAGTTTAATTAATATGTTTCTTATAATGAAGAAGCTGACGAATCAACTTGCTTACTTTGTGAGAGAAAATTGAGCATTGGAAAACATTGAGCAGCAAAGAGGTTCTTCTAAAAAAACTTGCACAAGTAGTGCTGGCAGTGCCATCAACTCAAGTCTCTATTGAACGGGCTTTTAGCGCTCAACCAGTTTTTTTTTTTGACAAAAAACAGAAACAAATTATCCAAAGAAACAATAAATAATGTTTTTTTAATTAAACTGAATGCAAATTTATTCCAAAATCTTAATATGTAATGAAAATACTTTTCACGTATGCTCTTTCAGTATTAAAACATGCAATATAATTTTCATGTACAATTTTTTTTTATGAGAACCATTCGTGAACGGATCTCCAATAGTTCGCAAGTGATAAATTCGCGAACGAACTATATTTTACAGATCGAAACAGATTAGATTCGATCGTGAAAACGAATTTTGTTTTTAAGCGAACCGAAAAATAAGGTTCGCGATCGAATCAGAAATCAAAATCTTTTGTGAAATTTTCATGAAAGAACGAATCATATTTTATCGTTCTGCGAACCTTGCTATAAAATGAAAAAAAAATGATATTTTAATTTCTTATTGTAGCACAATTGGAGTGCCACCCTGTAGTTGAGTTTGCATATTAATTAAAAAATAAGTATCCGCCTAATTCTAAGTTGGATTTAATCATTTATGTCTATTATGTAAGTTGATATTAATTAATAAGCAATGAAAATGAATTTAAAATTTAGTAAAGTTTCTTATAAAGGGTTTTTCAATAAAAGCGGCGTCAAATCGCACGACCGAGGCGGCCAAGCGACTGGACAATTTCGTGAGATAACACGGTTTCCAAACTTGGTTTCCAATAAATTGATTGTGGCATTCGCTGTGTGGCTTGTGGCGCCGTCCTGTTGGAACCACATGTCCTCCGATTTGATGCAGTTAGACTATTTCCTGTGGGGCTACGTCAAGTCTATGGTCTATGCCAACAAGCCAGCGACGATTGATGAACTTCGTAAGAATATCGAACGTGAAATTGCAGCAGTATCGGCCGATTTATGCTTGAAAACCGTCGAAAATTGGGTTCGGCGTCTGGACTTCTGCAAGCGTGCCCGTGGTGGCCATGCAAAAGAAATCGAGTTCCATACATAATGGCATCGAACGTACTTTCACAGGAATAAAGAATTTCATTGATATCCAAAACCGTTTTTGTTTTATTAATTGTAGCGCTTTTATTGAAAAATCCTTTATATTGTCAAGGTCATAACACTCCCCAGCGTACATTTGTTATACCAAAACTAGTGGAAGAAGTTTTTTTTAAACGTTATAAGCCTTAACGTTTTTAAATATATTATAAATAATATATTCATTAATATTGTACACAATTTGTATTTATTTTGACCATGTCTTTGTTTGAGTAAATGACTGCTTATTTCAATTCCAAATTAGTTTTGTGTAGTCATTACCATTATAAAACCATTTTTGGTTTAACCTTTGAAAGCTAATGTTTGTCGGTTCGACGAAGCCACAATAAAAATCTTGCTGCCTCTTTTCAACGCGAGTACATAGTACCCTTTCGTTGCCAACTAAATCAGCCACCGATTTGCTCTAGCAAATGAGAGTTATGCCCGGCATGTAAAGTCAGTAGCTATTTTCATTGTCAGTCATGGTGGATATTTGAGTTCGATTTTCATGTATTTTTTGGAATCTTTTAGTCCGAAAATGCTTTGTTTATAAGAAATTCTATTCATAAATAAATACAAGTTTGGAAACGTCTTTATTTAAAAAAAACATTACAGTTCGTCGATTCGCCGAATGATTAGCTTATTTAGGGTTATTCAATAACTTTGGCTTTCTAAGGTTAACTTCCGACTTGGAAACTGCCAACATAATCCATACCTCGTATGCACGGTTAATTCAGATTAAAATACTTTATCACAATTTTAGTGATGCGACCCAAATATTCATTACACCGATTAACTTAACTCTACCACGGTAGTTATTCGAGCAAGAAGATTCAACGCACCAGTGAAAATGAAATCATATTAAGTTCTGTACGAACCAATTATGCGATAAAGTAAGAACTTTCTTTTAAATTTGAAGGTTTGTGGACATTTTTTTAAGACACATAGGAAAATAAAACGAAAACATACGCAAAAAATATGAATTAGGCCACACTTCAAAGTATAGATCTTTGCAGTGCTTCCGCTTGGTTTACCAACTGACTTAAAACGAATATTTACAACGAGGATGAACACACTAGGGTGCAGGCTGTACGTGTACGTCCACTTGGTCTATTCGATTACTCTATTTTGTAGCTTTATGCGGTCGTTCCACATCAACCCTCTGTAAATATGTGTGTTTAAAAGGCATTGATGTAACAAAGGCTATATGGAGCTGGCTGTGTCAAAGGGATTTTTTGCCAACGAAAATAAAATTGGGGAACTGAAGCAGTAAAATTGGTTCGACAAGCGTTTATAATTGAAGCGGACTGAACAAATTTCGCATGTGAGCCGTGATTGACGTAGATCCAGTAAGAGTGGGTTAAAAAGGGGGATAATAGGACACGAGTGATAAATCGCATTGAATTAAATTTTTGTTAATTCTTTTGTAGTTTATTAGAAATGTCCTTTCCAAGAACGTTACTACATACATACATACTCGGATTATAATGATAGTTGAAATAATTATATCCACAGCACACATATTAATTAACTTTAATTACAATAATTATGATCCTCATGATTTGGAGGTATGTCTGGTTTATTTATCTTCTTAACTTTCTCGTGATGAAGTTATGAACTTATATTGAGAATGAATGACTATAGAGAAGTCCAAAAAAGTGGGTTCCGCAATTCCGTCCGTTTCGGTTAGTCTTTCCGGTCCTTCTGCCCAAATGGGTACACCCATTTTCTTCAAACTTTGGATGTAGGGTTTTTGGGCTAATTACTCAAGGCGATTTTTTACTTTATTGTTCTATAATTTTAAATAAAAATACCATCCTTACAACTGGGTTTCAAAACATTGATTTTCTCAAAAGCAGCTTTTACAAACGTAATAAATTAAAACTATGTAAGAACTTCATGTAAAGATCGCACAAAACGAATAAACTTAAATTTCAAAACATGGCAGAAGATACATACATACTAGTACATGGTAACATGAAAGGATTTATCTCCAAAAATATAAAATACGAAGAGAAAATGCAAATATGAATGCACAACAGGTTTGCTATATATACCGATAAAAATTTGCAAAATATATATGTTATCTTACCTGCATGCTGCATACAAGCGAATAGAAGGCGAAGGCATTTCTATGCAAATGAAGGAACCTCCACCGTATTCCAAACTTATTTACAATGGGTATAACGAGCGTTTCAAACTCCCACTTTGCTTTATAAAATGTTGGGCTTGCTACTGGCTGATTGGTGAAAGCAAGCAGCTTTCATCCAGATGACATCATTTTTGCAGTCATAACCCTGTGAATGGTTTGTATTTGAAAAGTACATTAAAATTAAATTAGTCTGCCGAGAGTTGGGCATAATGTTTGAGTATTTACCTATATTTTCTATGTCTAAAGGCAATCAAAACCTAGTTTGACTGTGATTTCAAAGTTACTTTCTCGAGTTATTAGAAATATTTGTTTTTACTGCAACGAACGAAACAATGAATGACATGAATTCCCGAATTTGAAAGTAATTCTCCAATGATCATTTTCAACCCTTTTGGTACCGGTCTCATACGTCTGTCAGAGGTCATAAGCGAACAAGTTTTTCTGTGTGCGCTCCATGCTCATTGCATCAAAGTAGCTTTCTTAATTAGTACCTTGCTAAAACAAATGCTAAATTAATTAACTAATTTGTGAAATATTAAAAAGCGGAATCGAGGAGACGTTGGTTAAAAATATTCGATCGAGATATTTGGTAGGTACATATTCATGTATATACACATGTTATAGCATCTCTCAACGAACCGTCAGACAGCTCCTTCTTCTTGCTGTAGTCAATGTGCTAGAACCTTTCTGCCGTTTGAACAAAAATCAATGGTTGAACATTGCAGAAAAGCTTTCGTGAAGGAATTGTCCACCACAGAGAACAGCGAGCTGGAATTCAATGTGGCTGATTGGGAGAACGGATGCAAGATTGAAGCTTGTGAATCTTTGAGCTTTCTCAGACGTTTCATGGAGGGAATAATACAAAATACTTAAATGTGTCAAGATTGCGGACATGAAGAAGGTCAGCATTTCATCTTGACCATCTGCAAGGAAGCTTTACCCCTCCTAACCTGGAGAGGTACAGCATTGGTCGAGTAAAGATCAAACTCACCTAAAAAGGAATTGCAGACTAGGAGCCGCAGGAAAATGATTTAGGTGGTACAAATAAACCTCCAACATAGTAAGGCTGCGATGGCCTGCTTGATTGAAAACGAAATCAAGCAAGAGGTAACAGCCATCCTGGTACAAGAGCCCATGATTAACTCGAAATTCCGGATCCCCGAGCTCAAAATAATGAAATACACACTGGTCTCTAAAGCGAATTCAGGTAAACTCAGGTCTTGTATGTTAATCGAAAATCATAATTAAGGCATTTATCTATATATTAATATGGAATAATTATAGTGTGTGGGGAACTAATTGGATATGGCCTCCGATATTAGTGAAGTCGACACGGCTACATATCTTCTCTGTAACGTGTTAAACAATGTATTCGAACAGGTTTGCCCCATCAGAAGGGTACCCAAAAGAATGCAACCTAACTGGTGGGACAGAGAAATAGGTTCCAAAAAGCCGGAAACTGTATAATAGATAGGGCTAAACTAATCGGAAAGAAAAGAGATAGGACTCAGTGATACGAGTATGATGATAAAAAACAATTCAAGTAGCAGAGGATAGGTAGTCCCAATCGGGAAGTCACGCTATCTGACGAGCAGATAGAAGGTATTGCCAGTTGGAAGAAGGTGCAGTGGGCATTTCAGTCATTTGCACCCTAGAAATCCCTGGCCAAATGACATCAGACCCATAATGCTGCGGAAAGCACTATTAATGGTCACTTCCAGGCTATTGGAGATATTTATACACTGCCTCAAATTGTGTCAGGTACCGCGGGATTGGAGGGATATGAGGGTCAATGTCATCCCTAAAGCGGACAGAGAGCGAATGATTGCAGGCCCATAAGTCTCTCCTCCTTTCTGTTAAAAAAAAAACCTGGAAAGGGTTTTGGATATTCACATCAGTAGTCTCTGGGAAATGACACCATATGAAATGCACAATACGCCTATCTGAAAGGTAGATCGGTGGAAACCGCCTTACATGATGTAGTTGGAAAAATTAAGGCAAGCAGCCATGATAGAGAATTCGCTTTCACAGCTTTTCTTGATATAGAAATTGGGTTCATTGGTCAATGATCAACCATGCTCTTGAAGAGCTAAACGGTGAATAGGGTAACACCAACTGGCTATGCAAAATGCTAAGCACAAGGAGAATCTGTTCAACACTGGGAGCAGTACTGTCAGAAAATCAGTACCTAGATTAACTCCCAAAGGAGGGGTCATATATCCACTACTATGGGCCCTAGTTATTGATTATAGTGTGAGCAAACTTTGAACTAGGGGTATAGGCATAACAGCGTATGCAGAAGACGTTATCCATAATTCAGGGTAAAATCTTTAACACAATGTTTGAAATTATGGAAGCTGCCTTAAAAACTTTCAGCAAACGGGCTTAAGACTATGGGCTCAACGTCAATCCAGGAAAAACGGAATTAGTTCTTATTGCCAGAAAATACAAAATCCCATCTTTTAAAATTCCCCAAATGGATGGGGTTAAACTGGTCCTATCAGACCATGCTAAATACCTCGGCATCATTCTGGATAGGAAATTAAACTGGAATCGCAATATTAAGGAGAGAATTAAGAAAGCCTATAACGCATCCTTATGTCCAAAAGGAGGAAAGTCACAAACAAGAAAAATATTGACAGCGGTACAAAGAACGGCCAGTGTTGCTATCACTTGTGCGGCACTGCAAACATGGTGCGATATGGCTCGCCGATTACAAAAAAAAATAGGCATTAACATACAAGCCTATTTTGGTCCTCAAAGAGAATTCGTCAAGCACATAAACTTGCCGATGTGGATGGCGATATAAAGGCACATAAACCAGTAAATCAAAGTAGTATAAAAATGATAAACACCGTCTCTTGTGCTTAGTTCTTAACAAGTGATTTATTAATCTAAATAATTCCATCTTATATACCAATTTACAATTTCAAGAACGTGGGAATGGGACTGGGAGGTGGTATAAAATCGGGTGGCACAGATCGTTGTATCTGTGGTTGAGGGTTTTGGTTGCGCATGCAAATTCCTGACTGTGACACTTGTGTATCGTCTGATCGTTGTATTCATGAAGATCCACGAGTGATTTACTCTGGTTACACATGCACATTCCTGATTATGACACTTTTGTATCGTCAGCTTGTTGCATTCATGAAGATCCGCGAGTGAGGTATTCTGGTTGCACCTGCACAGTCCTGATTACGATACGTGGGTATCGTTCGTTGCATTTATGCTGGTGTCATATGGGATGGATTCGGAAATTGAAATGGGAGTACATTTACAGTAGGGCAAGAAAGACACTCGACTGGAATGTTAGGGTGTTAAAAAATCTTAACATTCTCCCCCGTTGGATGGTACATTCAACTAGAGTTAGAATCGATTCTGATCATAAAGTCTGCGTCTGTCAAATGATCAATTTGAGCCAAGTCCTTAGGCATGTTGATACGATGACTCGTCTTGTGAATTGAGCGATTATTTCCTGCATTCTTGGTAATTGACCGCCATCTGTTCCACACAAGGTAACATATGATGGCAGTTATAGTGAGGAGACTAAAACTGGTTATGCTGTAGTGATGAATGTCATGATGGTTTAAAGCTGTGGGCAACCCATTTTCCATTTGTAGCAGTTTTCTCTTACTGTCTACTAATTCGTCAAGATGTATTTGGTAATGAGGCGTCAAGTGTATTGTTGACATGGTGAGATTCGGAACAAGTGCTTCAGTAATATTGGTAGGTGGGGTATATGACATCCTTCCTTCTAATGATAGCAAATTGTGCGCCTGAATTGTAAATAGATCCTGTTTAATGACACATCTTGGTTGCATTTTTAGAAGTCCTGATTGCTGAAGACTAAACTGTGCAACAGTTTTATCACACACCACGTTCAGCGTTGTTCGTTCATCCAAGGAATATATCCATTGATTTAGCGGATGCAGTTGAATCCAATGAGATACTCCTTCTATCCTTGGTATACGACATGAAGGTGATTGTTTTGCTTGATTCATGAAGTTTATTTCACATGCGCTAATTGAGGATCCATTTTTGTACATGGGTCGCTGTTGCTTGCATATTTCTTTTTTTCTTCCTTTATTGAGGTGCAGGAGCTTAGCTCATGGTGGGTTAGTGGCTAATATTGTTCACGAAATAAGTTAACTAACAGGTAAGGAAATGATGATTGAATCGCCACGAATGTATTGTTAGCCTTTACTGGAACTGGTATCACATGAAATAGTTCAAACTTTTCTGATGCCAACATTGGGATAGTGATTTTAAAAATGACATAGTTCGCGCTTGCTGTCCCCTGAATATGCATGAGACTGTAGAAATCTAGAATGGTGTCCACTGTGGATGGAAGTTTCAGTGACGTGGGTAGATTGGATTGTATTTTGTTAATCTCCCCTATGAGCTGATTTGGTGGTAATAGCTGCGTACTCATTTTTCCGTACTGTGTGTCCATCATGATATCCAGAATTGCGCCTTGTATACGATGAAAATTTGTGGCGAGCAATATTGACTGGATAGCTATTGAAACAAATGATTGTGAGAGTTGTGTTTGATAGAGTTCTTTATGAGTTTGATGTACATCTAGTATTATTCGGTTAATGTGGTCTTCTAGTTGTTGAAATTGGTGGCTTACTGCCTGCTGGTCCTTCCGCATGATGTTGAGTGTTGCATCTTTTGGATAGTGTCTTCGACATAGTTGGCATATTCAGAATCAAGTATCCCAAAACAGTGCATTTGCTACATTGCCGATGATGTTGACTGCTCCTCTTTTGGCTCTACTATTAACTCGGTTTTTTAAAAGTTCATTATTTTGGGTCAATTCATTGATCAGGTGTTGAAATTGGTTAATAATAGGCTGACACTCCCGGTTGTGATGCAGAAGCTCGCACACCTCTACCAATCTTCCATAATGAGTATTAAGAAGTTGAACTTCCTTCCAGTGTAAGTCCATATTATAGTAGATGACCAAGGTCCACTCACTGCTAATTATACCCGCTGGTCCCAGATTTTCAAAGAATATTCCTGGTTGGTTGTCGAATGGTGTGGTTTCAATATGTACCGCTTTTGTTGTAGTCATTATTAAGCAGGTAATAAACAATGTAACAAGACTAGATCCCAGAGATACCTTCATTTTCTTCTTAGGGGACAAATTGCCCGACGAATTCTCCTTTTTATTTCCGATGGATTCTCTACCGGGTTATACTGTTGAGTCTTCCGGCCCGTATTGATCTTGCGGCACGGACTCTGAGGATTCATTTGCTATCTCCGTGGCTTCAATTGGAAGTGGCGCCAACTTATGTATAGGGCGACGCAAAATTCCATTAGTTCGAACGTCAACAACGCGAATAAATCCGTCGTCTCCAGGATAAGCCTTGATGATCCGACCCAGCTTCCATCGTAGTGGCGGAATGTTATCTTCCTTCATGATAACCATTGTGCCCAACTTTATATTCTGAGCACGCTGTTTCCACTTTGAACGAAATTGCAACTGGTTTAGGTATTCCAGTTGCCATCGCCTCCAAAACTCATTCTTTATGTATGTTACAAGTTTCCATCGTTTAGCACAGTTTATGTTTAGTGGCTCTGCGTGAGAGTCAACTAACGAATTAAGTGGTTCGCCAATGAGAAAGTGACCTGGAGTTAAGGCCATTAAGTCGTTGGGATCGGTAGACATTGGTGTCGAATTCAATATAGCTTCAACTTCAGTAACGACCGTTTCCATTTCCTCGTACGTTAATGACGCAGATTCAAGTGTTGATCGTAGAAGATGTTTGGCGGACTTGACGGCGGCTTCCCAAAGGCCGCTGAAATGTGGTGCTCGTGGTGGTATTAAATGAAAATCTGTTCCTTTCGAACTACATGCTCTCGTTACTTTGTTGATAGCGTACTGAGAGTCCACAATTTCCTTGATTTCATGCAACTGATTCCTTGCGCCGATTAAGTTAGTTCCATTGCCACAATAAAGGTTTCGGCAATTTCCACGTCTTGCGGTAAATGGCTTTAGGGCGCCAATAAAACCTTCAGTGGAGAGGTCAGTTACTAACTCTAAGTGAACCGCCTTCGTCGAAAAGCAGCAAAACACTGCGATGTATGACTTCTGAGGTCGCTTTCCTCTTATCTTAAAATGAGTCCATACTGGTCCGCAGAAATCCAATCCAGAACTTATAAACGGTCTTGCAGGTTGAACTCTTGTCGATGGAAGATTTCCCATTAACTAATTGATAATTTTAGGTTTTGCTATCGCGCAAAATACACAATTTTGAACGACAGATCTCGCAATTATTTTTCCTTTAATAGGCCAATAAGTTTGTCTGGTAATTCAAGGTAATGCTTGTGGCGCAATATGGTAGTTGTTTATGTGTATTTCATTAAGTATTATCTTAGTGGCTGGATGTCCGTAAGGCAAAAGCATTGGATGTTTTAAGCCGTAAGGCAAACTCCATGCTTCCAACCTTCCACCAACTCTTATAATACCTGACTGGTCAATGAAGGGTGTGAGTCCGGCTAAGAAGCTGTTCGTTGGGCACTCGTGGAACCTCCTTAAGTGTATCAAATCTGCTTCAAACCCTTCTTTTTGCATAATCTTCACTATTACATATCGGGCGTTCTCTAATTCAGCAGCTTGAAGTTCCATTGATTGATAGTTTGTCTTCCGTCTATTGTTGATAAACCGTAGCACGTATGCCATAATGCCTCGAAGCCTTTTAAATGAATTTTGATGATGGATGGTGTCAAGATAACTGCTTGTGCCGGTTTTTTGTTCGGTGGTAGCGGCTGCTGCAGACTGCTTACGCTCCAAGTTACATTGAGTATTCTTTGTATAAGGAGGAGGCCAAATTGTGCTACTGCCATGTAGGAATGGTAGTCCGTAGAACCATAAATTGCAGGTGCTCAATTTTTCTGGGGGGATGCCTCTGGATAATGGGTCCGCCGGATTTTCCTTTGACCTTACGTGTCTCCATTGCTGTGGTATGGAGAGCTTATGAATGGAGGCTATTCGATTCCCAACGAATACCTGGAAGTCGGTTGAACTCGAATTTATCCATGCTAACACTATTTCCGAGTCAGTCCAGAGGTAAATTGGCTGGTTTTTAATTTTAAGGCAGCGCTTTACCCTGTCAAGAAGCTTGGCACAGAAGTAGACTTTTGCGGTAACAATTACTGGAGCGAATAATCAAAGCGGGTCAAAAAGTCGAGCTATATCCGATGCCACAGTTCTTTTGGTGATTTTTTAAATTTTTGGAGTGTTAATTTTTAAGCAGAAATGGTCCGATTTTGGTAGCCATATTAAACCAAGTGTTTTAATTGATGAATCCTTTTCATCGGAGAAGTTCAATTGCACTTCTTGGTCCTCTGGTGCGATACCGTTGAGTAGCTGAGGATGGTTGGCACACCATTTTCGTAGCTTAAAACCTGCAGTATTGAGCAATGCGACAAGTTGTGATTGCATGTCGCGTGCTGTTGTCATGCTATCTGATCCTGTCATGACATCATCAACGTAGAAATTTTCCCGCAGAATATCAGCGCCTAAGGGGTATCTTGCACCTCCATCTTGTGCCAAACGCAGCAAACACTTTATTGTCAAATATGGGGCAGCCGAAGTTCCATATGTGACAGTGTTTAATTGATAGCACTTCAATTGTTGGCCTTGGTCATTTCGTCACCAGATAAGTTGGTAGTTTTTATCTTGCTCATTAACTTGAATTTGCCTGTACATCTTTTCAATGTCGGCAGTAAAAACGAAACGGGGTAGCCGAAATCTTAGAAGTATGTTGAATAGTTCTTCTTGAAGTACTGGCACGGTATGAAGAATGTTGTTCAATGAGATATTAGTAGTGGTTTTTGCCGAGGCATCAAACACCACTCTCAGCTTCGTAGAACTGCTGTCCGCCTTCATCACGCAATGATGTGGAAGAAAGCAGTGGGAGGAAGGTATGGACTCACTTTTGATTTCTTTCATGTGTCCCAATTTTTGATATTCGTCCATAAAGGCAGTATATTGCTGCCGCAGCCCCGATTTTTTTACCAGACGTCGTTCGATTGATAGAAATCGCCATAGAGCTATATCTTTCGATTGGCCTGGGGTTTTTAGATCATCTGAGAATGGTAGACTTACACCAAACCGGCCATTACCTTTTGCATGTTTGTTCAAAGTAGGTTTCACAACGTCGTTCTCCTGTTGTTAGCCCCTTGTCTTGAACTTCATCTAGTTGTTCGATATCCCAGAATCGACTGATTGCTGTGTTTATGTCTTCTTCTTCTTCTCCTGAGCACATTCCGCAGGTAACCCGATTTGTGAAGGGTTGCTCAACTCCTCCTGCTACAATCCAACCGAAGACGGTGTTTTGCAATGTTGGTAGATTTGCTCCCAAATTGATTTGACCAATAGACAGGAGTTGGAAGAATAGTTCAGATCCCAAAAGAACATCAATATGATCTGAGTTGTGGAACGTAGGATCTGCTAACTGAACATTATGCGGTATATTCCAAGATGATATTTCCAATTGTTTACTCGGTTGTGGTGATATAATAGTACCTAGTACGAACGCTTCTAATGTGGTTGAGAAGGCGTTCCTTGTAGAACTTAATAGTACATTCACCCTTCTTTGGGACTTCTGCTGACCTTGACCAATGCCCTGTATGCGTATGTTACTAGATGATGATGTCAATCCCAGCCTTTTAACAGCCCGATCGCTGATAAGATTAACTTGTAATCCAGAGTCCAAGAGAGCACGGCATTCAATTTCTGTTCCATTTTAATTTGCTAGCTTTACCCTGGCAGTGCCGAGAATGATGAACTTTTCCTTTCTACAATTCGCTGTTGTGGTGAGTGCTGACGTAGGCTTAGCAGGTTTCTGTGAACTGACCGCTACTGAATTGGATTGTGCTGTCGTGTGCTGGGTTTTGATTGTATTGTGGATGAACAATGTGGTTAAATATAGTCACAATGTAGTAGAGTATTGTGTTTTTCAGAGCATCTTTTGCATCCTCTAAGTGAACAGTTTGATGCGTAGTGTCCCCTCCTGAGACAATTCTTGCAGAGTTTTCTTGCATCAGCTTGACCTTCGGTGGTCGTTTCTTCAGCTTGACCTTCGGTGGTCGTTTCTTCAGCTTGACCTTCGGTGATCGTTTCTTGTGTGGCACGTCTAAGGTAGGGGGTAGCTTGACTTTCGGTGGTCGTTTCTTCAGATTGACCTTCGGTGGTCGTTTCTTGTGTGGCACGTCTAAGGTAGGGGGTAGCTTGACCTTCGGTGGTCGTTTCTTCATCTTGACATTCGGTGGTCGTTTCTCGTGTGATACGTCTAAGAGGTTTGGGCTTGGTGGCCGTTGGCCTTGTCGTTGTTGGACCCTCTGCTCCAGGGACTTTGCCATCTTCTCCTTCCTGCTCCTCGTCCAAAGCAATCGCTTCAAAGCTAGTCCTTATACTGAGGTACAACTGCTCGACCTTTCCAATTGTATTGCCCTCTATATAGGGTGTATCTGGCTTCATGGCGCCCTTAAGTTTCTCGTGGTTGGCCTTCATCTGCGACCATAGTGAATCTATTTTTCTATGTTTTTCATCTCGCTACTTAGTGGTCCATCGCCGGGGGCCGTCCTTACCGATGTTGCTTTTAATTTTGGCTAACTCATCGGACAGAGCTCGCTGCCTGCTGATGAGCTTGTAAATTTCTACCTCATCCATGGTAGAAGCAAATCTGGATTGATGCTTTTATTCTTCTTATCAGTGTTGTTAAGCCCTGATTACGCTTTTGTCAGGCGTATACTATTTGTTTTACTATCTGGCCACTTTTGGGATAGCAATAACAACGTATGTATGCCGTTTTTATGACTTGATTTGTTAGCTCCTTACCTTTGGTAGGGGGTAGCAAACAAAAAAAAACAAAAATAATTTTTTTTTTTATCTTAAGCACACAAGAGAGGTGAATCACGTCAAAGAGAATTCGCCAAGCACATAAACTTGCCGAAGTGGATGGCGATATAAAGGCACCTAAACCAGTACATCAAAGTAGTATAAAAAAGATAAA